>JAHWFO010059923.1:0-11480 GCA_023313115.1 Rhysida immarginata
GGCCAAAAAAGATGACAATTTCCTCATGGCTAGCGGAGACAGAACAATTGTTAATGTAGAGGAGTGGCAGAGTAGTGAAGAAATTTTCTTCAGCCCTTGACTTTATACTTTCTGTAGTAACTATCCTAAGCCACAGGGCAAGTGGCAGGGACAATGGACAGTCATTTCCCAGCAGCACAGTCAAAGAAATAGAGAAACACCTGAAAGTTATAATTAACAATCAAACATAAACATATCATTGTAAACCAATTTAAAGGGAATTCTAAAACTGCTTTTTTTAAAATATAATATTTTAAAAATCGAATTCTTTCCACAGGAAAAAGTTATATTTTCAAGGGAAAAAAGTTACTTATAATAATAAGAACTAGGTGCATCATTTTAAAGATAGAAACTGTAATTTTTAATAAAGTGCATCTTTCTGAGGTTAGAAACTGGCCTCAAAAATTTCCCATAAATATAAAACTCAAAAATATGATGAAAAAAAATATCACATTTTTTGAACATCACAAATGAATAAATATCAATTTGAAATAACAAACAATCTGCTGATTATAATTTTAAATTTGATCAATCAATAATTTCTTTGAAAGTTCATGTTCATTATTTTCGAGATCCAGGATGTACAGAGTTCAAAGGGAAATAGAGCTTCTATTTGTGGAATTTGGCAGTCCAATTTTCCTCCTGGGTTTAAAATGTTTTGATCATGCACAGAACGTTCTTTACTAGATAGCTACTTAAACTATAATTAACTTGTCTAGAGGTTATATCATAAGAATGAAATAAGTTCGGTACCCTGTACTGGCGACAGACTAGCCAAGCGCGGCTCGCTGCTAAAGATCTCTTTCAGGATCGCGCTTGCGACCTTGCTGATGACCACGTTGCTCTTGGGTTGGCCATTTGCTGGCTGAAGTAACGATGAAGCTTCCGACTTGGCCCTGAGATGAGGTAAATTTGACGTCGAGATGGTTTGTCTGGGCTGAAGTTGATGATCACCTAGAGTGTCGGGCTCGGTTAGGCCATCTCCTAACTCGGCCTCGTCCCGCATAGAAGTGGATTTGGTTCCTTGCTTCCCCGACGTGGGTGCTGGGCTATTTAGTCCTGTTTGACACTCGGCAGCTCCAGCTACCGCTAAGCCTTCATTATGTTGGACGGGCGTTTCGCGTGTCGACCCTTCTGATGCGCCCTTCAGTCTCTCATCGAGTTGGGTTCGCTTGTGTTCTATCTTTCTCACACTGCTCGGCATTAGACAAGTGGCAGCCGGGCTCCCTTCGTGGTCAGTCTGGGGCGAGAGTTGGAATAGCATGAATTATAAAAAGTTCCAGAGCATTCACTTGCCTGAGAGTTTCCTTTATTTCAAAAATTTCCTTTGTTCTTTCAGTGGGCTCTGTGAACGAAATCCTAGATGAGGCACATGCGAGAGAGGAACATTGAACAGAAGAATGACACCGATGTATTATCTTATGGCTGGCATCCGACCTGGAATTTTCCTCATGGCGAACCCTCATCGTTCTCCTATTGCAACGGCTGGGTTCGCTCGCTGGAATCCTTTCCTTCAGTCATTGAACCATTTCCTCGTGTCTTAATCCTGTCGTAGTTCTCTCTATGCATGTTGCTTTTCTCTGCCAATCCATGGTTCCAAGCTTTCTTCTCCATGATTCGGGCCCAATGATGTCTTCTTACGAGTGGCAGGTACGATTTCTCTTTTTTTTCGCGGGCTTCTCTTGTGCTCTCCTTCTTCTTCCATTTCGTCTCTTACATGTGGGATCGTCGTCATTTTTTCTCCTCCTTCTGACGCCATCCGATGACCTGACAACCAGTCAATCGACCATCACAAAACATTCGATAGACATGGGGCATGAATTTCAAATGGAAAATCTTAAACTTGTACAATCAGTTAATAAAAACATCTTCTGGACACTTTTGAAAGTATAGCTATCAACAAATCCAATCAGAACAATCTCCTAAATTCAGATAAAGGATCGAATGGTGATTCATCATTAATCCAATAGTCAACAAGCTTAACTGGTCAGGAAATTTGATTCCGTGGTGTCGTTTTCCCTGATTGTTTAAGGTATTGTATTTTGCCGCTAAAATTACCACTCCACGGTCTTTCCGACCCCAGGAAAAAGATTGTGGATTGATGTAGTTAACACCCTTCTGCGGATTAGGAGATGCAGAAGTCGGGGATAATGCCCTTGTTGATATCGTCGAAGTTGACGTCCAAGAAGTATACTCCGCCTTAACCTGTCTTATTAATGTATGGTTTATTCTAGTTTATTCTTGATTTCTCTATCTCCCCGTTTTTTCATAATTTCTTTCTTTGATATAATAACCCGTTTTCTCCTTCTCTTTATATTTGCTCTGCTTCTTCTTTTGTATGATCTTCTGATTATTTTGCTCGTATATACTTTTACTAGCAGAGGACCAGGCGTTGCCCAGGATAATTACACTTTTAGGTAAGCAGGAAAATCTCAAGAAGTTAAAATATAACTCCAAATTGGATAAATAATAACTCGATTACAAATAAATAATAAATAACTCGATAATAAATAATAAATAAGATCTCGACTTTTATTTAATTAAGAATTCATTTTACAGGATTCAATCGAAATCGAGAACAGTCGTGAGTAGAGAAAGAAGGAAAACGACAAGATTTAATTGCCTAAATCAAAAGTTTTATTTTCTTTACTCAAAGCAAGGAATTGACAAATGTAAATTAATTTAGATTGATGAATGTATACAGTTGATCAGAAATTCACAAGTCCGGTAAACGTCGTTGGGGTGAGTGACTGAATCGGGAAGTGGGCCTCTATGCTTAACCGCTGGGAAAACCAATGCAAGTGAGGTCCTCGAGAGCTTGTCACACTGTCTCAGATGGCAGCGACCCTGAAGGGTTTAGAGGAGCGTTGCCCAATACCAGTAAAAGAGGCAAAGAGATAAAAATATTAGCCTAAGTAGCTAAGTAATCTAGATTGGAGAGGAAGGAGATCGTTCAGGTTGTCTTAACAAGAACAGCTTGAATTAATTTGAAGAAAGATTAGAATGAGCACTTAAATGCCTGAATAGTCTTAGCATATTTAAACTAAAGCCACTAATATAACTTGGAATGAATTCCACTTATCCAAATAGAGGCTCACGGCAAGTGATCTTTGCGCAGCTCGTGCTTGCAAGGCCGTAGTCGTCCGCTGTCGGGCTGGATGGTGGATGGGGTACTCAGTAGATTCGAGGCGTTGTTTTCTGACGTCTAGTTGGCAAATAGGGCTGTGGTTAGGGGGTAGGGTCCCTCCTCATCGAAAGTAGGTACGTGTACTCCCTCGGGTGTTGCGGTTGGGGCATCGTTCACATTCCCATTAATGTCGACGTCGTCGTCGGTCGGCGGCGATGCTTGGCTCGCTTTCGTGGCTCGTGCCAAGTAGTCAGCTCGTGTCTCTGAGGGCCCGATGTCTGTGGGTATCGTTCCTCTCTGTCGTTAGATTCGTCTATCATTTGGGCGGCCAGTGGAGAATGCAACTTCGATACGGGCGGGGGCGAGAAGATTGGCGGCTGGGAAATTCGTCATTTCCACGCGGGTTTCCTCCCGCTGAGCGAGGCACTGCGAGATGAATTCTAAAACATTCAATTAACCAAAGTTCGATACCGGACACTTGGCTGAGCAGTGGGGCAGGCACTCTGTTTCCACAATTTCCGTGCCGTCGTCTTTCCTTGCTCTGTAGTCAGCTCTTCGGACGCCTTCACGCCGGCCAGGCTGATGTCACTTGCTCGGTTGCTGAAGCGACGACAGGTGCGTTGTCGGCTTCGCTTGTCCTTTCTCGAGGAAAACTCTTGTTCGCGACGAACTCGCCGAATTCTATTCCTCTGGTTGTGTTGTTGGCGGTCCTCGTACTGTTGGAGCTAAAGCTGATGTTATTGCCACAGCAGATGCCTCAACTTGGCATCTTCATGGCAGGCATCTGGCACCCATGCCGTAACAGATCGTGCAGACCTTAATGGACTGCTATACTTTTAAAAATGCTTCAAAATGACCGGGAAAATAAAGAGGAAAGAATGGTCCCCTCCGACGACCGAGCATAAATGCTTAGATGTTGCAAATTTATGCTTAAATACCACAGGACTTAGCCGTAGCCACTTGATGCTTAGATAGAAAGCTGCCTATTTATGCTGCAAATTTATGCTTAGATGGAAAGCTGCCTTTCTTCAGACTGCAAAAGGGGCAGTTACTGATGATGATGATACTATATGCCCCATGGATCTCTCCACGCGGGCACAACACACTTTTCTATTCAAAAACATAATAGGCAGAGCTACGTCCAGTTTATATGGTTCGCCGGTAGGACCGTCAAGCAGAAATCGCACAGAACAATACGAAAATTTCATCAGGCCAAAATACTGGTTGAAGCAATCCCAGATGGACTGGGCGAATGACACTCGTAGAATACGTATTGGACGGATTCTTCAACACCACACACCAAGCATCCAGCAGACCTCACCACTTTGCTCAGATGTAAACGTTGACAAGTGATGAACCCCTGATGCAGCATTATCCATTGGAAACTGAATATAGTTCGTTCAAACGCAACCACGAACTGAAAAAAATACTTAAAAATAGCTCGACCATGGATAATCTGGATGTAGACGAAAGATGTCAGTGGCCACACTCAGACTTGTCGGATGGAAGAACCAAGATAGTTTCAAGTACCCCCACTCTTGGGAGTCTAATTGTCGTAGTCGTGTAATAAATGTCACTAAGTCTAATTGAAAGTTCTTTAGAAAGTCCGGTTGAACAAAGGTCGTAACCACTGGCAGTGAAGTAGATAACGGTAGCCTATTCACCTTAATAAAAAAAATGCATATGAAGAAACACAAAGTTCGCCCAAATCGGAGGAGGGAGAAGAAACACCCAAATCATATCAGCCATCCTAGCTGCTAAAAGATAAGATCATAAATCGGGTCCCCCAAGTCCCCCGCCCTCAAATGGGGTAAAAAGGTAAGCAGAGCGAAGTGGGTGACAACGGATGCAATTTCCCCATACACAGTTCACAATTGCTCCGCGCAATCTTTCTAGGAGCCGATGGGATGGCAAGGTGAATAGGCACTTAGCAGTAAGAAGAGACAACACATGCGATTTTATAAACCTCACCTTGACAAGCACTGAAGTAAGGAAACGAAAATTCTTGCCAAGGAGGGAGACATATTTATCTATCACTTTTTGCCAGTGGCTCGCGTCGCTATTCGGTAAAAGGAGAGGACCTAACGCTGTCACTTGGCCACACAATGTTATTGGGAAGGTCTTTACATCGTCAACCGACCAATTCCCAATAGTAATGCCCTTGGACTTGACGAGATTGATGGAGCTCTCCGTCGAAGCACTAAAGCATTTAAAAGGTGACATTAAAGATGTTCAATGAGTAAACATCAGATGCGAAAAGAAACCACATCGTCAGCATAGGCGAGCGTCCGGATGTTCATCAAACAACAAGTAATTCTTATCCTCGAACATCTTTGTGGCGATTTAAATACTGAAGTAATGGTAGCAAATAGAAAATATATAAAAGAAGGGACAAAGGACACCCTTGCCTTACCCCCTTTGACAGTTCGAAGAAAGACGAAGTGGAGCCATGATGTTGTGATGTTGTAAAAAAAATAGGATTTTTTTTTAGCCATCACATGTTTTATCTGAGGAATATTTTAAACTTAGACTTTATAATAACTTTGATACTTAAGCTAAGTTTTGATGTATTTGAATCTTCTAACTGTATTTTTTTTTGTAAAAAAAAAATTATTTATATAATTTTGTATTTAATCAGCTTTGAAGATTTTCTTTTTAGTATCAACCAACAATGTCTTGTGAAAAGTGATTGTTTAAGTTACTTCTGGTGTTGTTCCACAATTTGCGTGGACATGCTTCAAGGAGTGCTTTGCCATTGTTTTCATGTGCTAGCCATGAGCCATTGGATTGTTACTCCAAGAGCTTAAATTGAACAACACTGGAAATTTTTTTTACTGCTCACCAAGCCATCGGCCAGGATGCCAGCATGATTCTAAGTCGGGATTCTGAGTGACTTTGTGTCTTCTAGTCTCCCTCCCCCCGGCGACCCCGGGGGAGGTTTCACCCCCCACCAAACTTTTTTTTTGTGACTTTTCTTTTTTTTTTCTCCGGTTTGATCATGGACCGAATGGTCATGTTGATGGCGGACGGGCCATTTTCCTTTGCCAGTTTTATGAAGGCGCTGTACGCCAAATCCGGTGTACCGCCTGTTTTAGCATCTGAGGACCCTTCCATCTTGGTGTTGCAGAACTCTCCTCTACGAAGTTGAGAATGCTCTGCAAATCAAGTTCAATTGCTGATCGCATCGTCGATGTGGAGTGCGTGAAAGTTGGCAACACCACCGTCAACTTTTATCACGCGGACCCTGGCCACCTCACAGTCCACGTCAGGGGAATTTCGCCGTTGTTGTCCACGGCTTATATCCGAAATTTTATGTCGGAGTTTGGGGGAGTGCTCGGTATCTATCGTCCTGAGCACGCTGATACTCCCCGTCTCCAGAACGGCGACATATATTTCGATATGAGGCTGGACAAGGACATTCCAGATTCCCTTATTTTACATGGAGAACGTGTCTTCGTGTACTATAAGGGGATGAGGCAGTGCTGTTGGTACTACAAAAAATCTTCTCATGTCAGTGAAATGTTCCTGCTTGGTGGGCAGATACCATCGTTGCCCGGAGAAGATTGACAGCAGTGCTGCAGCAGTGGCGTCAACGCCTCGTCCGTCACCGAAGATGACATCTTCAGAACAAGTTGCAGAGCCACAACGACCGGCCCGGCCCGTACCTTCTCCACGTACGTCGCGGGCCGCTTCACCTAAGCCATCTTTGCCTCCACTTCCAACTGAAGACGAGCAGGGATTAGTGCCGCCATCATCACTCCCTCCATCTTCAGAGGTTGCTGGGGATATGTCCCTGCTTCTGCCATCAAGCGACATCGTGATGGATGAAGTGGTCTCAGCAGAGGAAGACATCAAAGCCCCATTGGGTGATGTTTCGACGCCTTTGGAGGAGGAATTTCCATCTCTCCCCCCTCTGTCTCTACCAGCGACGCAGCCAGTGGGAATCACCCGTCTTCCTGCAGCGTTCCCTGTGTCATCTTCGGTTCCAACGGCGATCTCCACATCGACGCAGCCGGAAGGGCGTACGGAGAGCAAGTCTCCCCATAAAAAGAAGAGCCGCCATCGTAGCAGAAGGGACAAGGAGGCATCATCATCGTCCGAGAGGGACGGCAGTGTGGGTAGCCGCCATAGTTCCTCTCATCGGATGCGCTCACCGCTTCGAAGGATTGCTGAGCCACATTCGTCGTCGAAGACGGACCAGCCTCCATCGAAGTTAGGTCAGCCTCTTCCACCTAAATCCTCTGAATGAAGGTCATCTCGCTGAACATACGTTCCCTGGGTTCCCATTTTAAGCAATCGGTACTATTAACTTTTATTGCTCTGTACAGGCCAGATATCCTTCTTCTGCAGGAAGTTAAATTAGCTTCCACGCAGAACTGTTATAATCTATCTGGCCTTCGCAGTCAATTTCCTAGTGCGCAGTTCTTCATAAACTCATCTTCACCTGTTGGACAAGGGGTTGTTACAATCATCCTTAACCCTTCCCTTCAGGTGTCGAATTGTATTTATGACTGCGAGTGCAGAGTAATTTCGTTAGACATTTTATCATCAGGTGTGTCTTTCCGATTGCTTAATGTATATGCGCCGTGTAGAAGAGCAGAGAAACAGACTTTTTTCGACGATCTGAACTTTTATTTGTGTTGTGCTGTGCCTGTGGTGATTACTGGCGACTTCAACTGCCATCCAGACGACGATAACATCTTTTCGTCTGGACATGTGCATCATTTATGTCAGCAAAAAGCATTATTCGATCTTTGGACACACCAGTCACTGACCAATCATCCGGGGTTCACTTACCATCAGGGACCCCTTGTGTCATCTAGATTAGACCTATTTTTGATCGATAATGCTTTTGCTGGCTCACCTGAACAGATGGAGGTGATTCCTTGTTCTTTCTCTGACCACAGTGCCATCATGTGGTCATGGAAACCTCCAGCTTCAGCTTGCGCCGCAGGTAGTGCTTCAAATAAAAACTGGTTTCTAACGTTTCTCTGCTCGACGACAAGGAATACTGGGGAATGTTTGTTCAGTTTGTGGAAAAGCATCTCCGCAATGTGTCTCCTACTCTTGCTTCGTGGTTTGTTTTCAAGGACAAAATCAAACAATTCTTTAGGAAGATTGGGATTGATGCTGCGAGACGCCGCCGTCGTCATCTCCTTATGCTCCAAGAAATCCTCCGGCTCCTCCGAAATTCCACCCCTAAGGAGGAGTTTGCGGCCGATATTCGCCAGGTGAAGAGCGAAATCAACGCTCTGATGATCTGAAAAGCATCTGGCGCAGCGCTCAGAGCCAAACTAACCTGGGCTGCTGACGTCAGAAATATGTCATCGGCCGTATTCGCTGAGGAGAAACGACGAGCCAACGCCAAAAAATGTCACCGGTTAGTAGTGAAAGGTAGGGAAGTGGATGCTGATTCTGACATCTTATCAGCTTTCCACTCCCACTTTTCGTCTGCCTTTAGTAACCCAATCTTTCCATCAGATGCCACGGACAATTGGATTGAGTCACTGCGACCTTTTTCAGAGGATTCCGATGCCTTTATTACACGTCCCTTCACCGAAGACGAAGTCAAGAAGTTCCTGTCAGCGGACGGCCGTCATCAGTCCAGCCCGGGTATGGATGGCATTCCGTACTCCTACAATGCGACATGGAAACTTCTTGGCCCTTTCTTGGTTCAAGTGCTGAATTCGATCATCAAGGATCCTTCCTCCATCACAGCAGAGTTCACTGTGGGGAAAATCATCCTGCTCCCTAAAGTGCCAAATCCAGAGCTCATCACCCAGTGGAGGCCTATAACCCTTCTTAACACGGATTATAAGGTCTTCACTGGTGTCTTCCAATCAAGACTTAAAATCTACGCCGACGAGTTCATCAACCCCGGACAATCCTGCTCTATTCCATCTCGCAGGATGTCGGACAATTTAATCACTATTCGGTGCGTGATGGAGGAAGCCTGTGCACGCCATCAAACTCTAGCTGTGTTAAGCCTTGACCAAGAGAAGGCTTTTGACAAAGTGAACCACTTATTTCTTTTCAACGTGTTCCGTCATCTTCGTCTTCGGGCTTTTGCTACGGTGATATCCGCTCTCTACGATTCGGCCACATCATGCGTGGCGATTAATGGTTTCACATCTTCCACCTTCGAACTCTTAAAAGGTGTCAGGCAGGGGTGTCCTTTATCCCCCCTCCTGTACATTTTTTACCTGGAACCATTACTACAGTTTTTGAATCGCCACCAAGATGTTCGAGGATATGATCTGCCAGCTGCATCCATTAACATCAGGACACTGGCTTATGCGGATGACGTAGTACTTTTTGCGTCTGATTCATATTCCTTGGGCATCTATAAAGAGACCTTCGACCGCTTTAGTACTTCGACGGGGAGTTCCATCAACCTCGTCAAGTCTAAAGGAATTGCTATTGGGAACTGGACTGTGGACTATCTTAAAACTTTCCCAATAACATGGTGTTACCGAATCGTGGTGCTAGGATATGTCTTCTCCTTTCTACCGACTATGGACTCTATGCACTGGCAACAAGTGATTGAGAAGTGCTTCGCTCGCCTTGACAGAAACTTCCGGTTTCCAACTTCAATGTTTGTCAAGGTGAGGTTTATAAACACACATGTGCTTCCAGTGGTAACATCTAAATGCCTATTCACCTTGCCTTCTTACAAAGACCTCCAGAGACTGCGTAGTGCGATGGTGAGCTGCGTGTGGGGAATGTCTGCTCAGCGACGTCATCCAGTGCGAGCCTCATTCGTCTTTACCCCCTTTGAGAGAGGTGGCTTAGGTTTACCCGATATCAAACGATATCTTATTGCTGCCAGACTGGCTGCAATGATTCGGGTATTCCTTTTCCCTCCCCCATGTGGGCGAATTTTGTTTTCTCGCATCTACGTTTTTTCTTCAAGGTGAATAGGCTTCCATTGCCTTCCTTGTTGCCAGTTGTTACTTATCATCGTCATCCAAACCTGTACATGACATTTACCACCGATATTGTGACTTTTTTGCCTATGTTGCGCCGTCTGGATCCACAAGAGTGGGGCTCATTACGTCTAGCATGCTTCTTCCAGCAGTCCGACCCAGGGGAGACAACTGACATCCTTAAGTTCTTCCCTAATTATCCGTGGGCAGCAGTCCTAAAGCTACTGAAATCTTTTGCTTTCGAGCGGACATTATTTAACAATCAATGGCGACTGTTGCATCACGGATTTCACTCTTTTACACGACTTCATCAGTGGAGAGTGGTCGAGTCTGCTAGATGTCTGTTCTGCGGCGCTGATGAGACTGTCAGCCATATTTTTTACGATTGCCCGCTTGCGAAGTCCATCTGGGATCGTTTGAGGCAGCATTATGGGCTGTACACTGTTCATATCAGTCTGTGCGCTTCCTCATTAACGATTCCACCAGCGAGGTATTGAATCCGGGCCTAGCTCTAGCGATCGCCTTCATTAATAAGGAACTTTGGCTGGCCCGTGTAGGTCGATCGCTAGGTCATCCTTCATCACTCACAGCTGTATGGAGGAAAGTGGCCATTCAACTCCGACTTTTCCTTCTTCTTGAATGGTCAAAGCTAGGTCCGTCGACGTTTAAGAAACGCTACTCAACATCCATGTGTTTATGCGAGGTCATCGGAGGAGACCAGACCTTCCACTTCACTTTTCCGATCGCCTTTTGATACTTCATCGGCAGCGAACGGGCCTCGTTTCTGAGGCGTTTGAATAAGTTGCGCAGTCCTCAATCGGACTGCTAGACACTTACAGCATGTGTGCCTAGACGCCTAGAAACTCAAGATCTTTGTTTAGGCGTCTGCTGAGGCAACACCATCTGCCTTAGCTCCAACAGCGAATTTTCCATCTTGTGTTTACCGCCACTTCAGTATGTTTTTCATAGTACAATCTTCAAACCAAATGAAGTAAGATATATAAATTTTTTTTTGCATTAATATCAGGACATGTAAGCAACTTTTCAACTTTCACCCTCGCATATTAATTCTGTAGAGATGGACATTTCTTTTTATAAACTGTGATACAGGTTGTTCTGGTTTCCCAGACAATCTCTTCTCCGGATATCATTTTCATGCAGTTTCAAACATGGAAATCTCCACACTGTTGTTGTGCGTCATGCTGACTGGAACTTAGTTAATTTTTAATTTGGACACTTCAACCTTTCTAATTTATTTAATTGTTATTTTTTTTCCCATTCTCTTCTATCTTCAGTCTAGGCCAATATGTAATTTGAAATTATTCTTTTACCAGTTTTTTGGGGGGGGTTTAATTTATTAACTTGTGTCCCGCTTTGGTCTGCATCCT
>JAHWFO010059929.1:0-10387 GCA_023313115.1 Rhysida immarginata
TTTTTTCTATTAATGATGGCTGTGAATAATGTTTCTTTCTTACAGATCCAAATCCTGTAGAAAATCGGACACCTATTACCCAAGACATGATAGCAGGTGATTTCAATTAAGTTCTTTCTAAAAATTAATCAACTAAATTATATCTTACAGTAAAAGAAAAATTAAAAATATGGCACGTTTAATCATTAAAATGTTTAGAACGAAATGATACATTTCAATAAGTAAAACTGCTCTATAGTCTTCTAGAATATTTTGAAACTTTATCTAACAAATAAGATGATCAAATATCAAAAATTAAAGACTTCAGAAGATTTTTTTCTTACACGTTAAATCTTTGAATAAAATTTGAATATTTAGTTGAAGACAGATTAAGACGCTTTTCTAGATTAATATCGAACCAGACAAGTTTGTAGCATTGAAGCGTAAACCCGCTGATTTTTGATTCTGAGTTTCTGGATCATTTCCAGGATGTGTGATGGTCATTTACTAAGTCATGGCAACTAGTATGTTCCGTGTTAAAGTAAAGAAAGCTATATACGTAGGCCATACACATGCTATAAGAGAGATACATGCTAATGGATTCATTAGTCAATAGTGTTATAAGGAGCCATTAGAAAATATGCTTATTACGAAATTCTCAACTATAGTGATTGGTGAAAACCAGATTTTGAAAATCTTACCTTATGGGTAACCAGGGGGTGGGAACCAATACGATTTTGGCGAACGATTCAACGGTCCTGAATTTGCGTTGTGTTCCTGATGGTAAAGTCGTATAGTGGAATTCAGGAGGTTGAACCACTACCAAACTCGCAATGAAGGGCAAGAAAGAGCAAAAAACGGCAAAAAACAAGGTTAAAAATAAGACTTAAATAACGCATCAAATAACAAGGCATTAAAAAGCAAAACAACACAGTTTAATAAACAAAACAGAATAACAAAAGCAAATAGCAAATGTAAATAGCAATCAACAACAAAGCAATCAATCAAAATAAACAAATAAGCAATAATATAACAGAAACATGGCTTTTAACCCACAAAGCAAAAAATAAAATGTTACCTACAATTCTACTACCTAATACAGGGCGACAATCATCCTCAGAGTACTGCTGGCTTGGTACTCTCGTGAACAGAGAAAGAGAAAGAAAACTGTCTGGGCCATAGATAACGCTTTTATTAGACAGAGTGAACGTTGGATTGGGTAACCGGGATATAAAGTAGGAAACGGGGAAGACAAAAAGACGGTTAAGCGAGTAAAAACAACGAAGTAAGTAAAAACGCAAATTGGTGCGAATTTGCCTACAATAACCTCAGCTTACCAACGGAGCTACGATGATTCTTTGGAACAGCAGATAAGGCGGAGATAATCAGCGAGGACCTGGCGTGAGGAAAAGAGACGGCAGAGACCAAGGGGAGAGAGAGGGGATCGACCATGTGTCAAACAACCCACCCAGAAACAATGCCGAACGAGACTGGGAACCCATCCGTCTACGACAAGGCTCGAAGCGGTAGGACCATCGGCGAACAACCAATTCCGAGGTCCGATCTCGCCCCATCGTCACCCAGCGACAATCTCTGCCTGACCAGCAAGCGAGGTCTTACGACTTGCTCCTCTGGCCAGTTAGTCACCAACTTCCTCTCCAAAACTCGGAGAGAAAATCTGTCTAAAACTTCATAAAGAAGCTGACACAATTCAATCGACCAATCAATCGACAGCCAAACCCGTCGAATCCTGGGTCATCCGATCCAAGAAAGAGTCACTCTCTCACAAAAGACGAAATTAAGAAAAACGCGCTAATTAAGCTGACTCCTCTGTCCAAGAGCGGAAAAGGGTCATAAAACCCACACTTGGCAACGAAAGGCTATTCAGCAGAGGGAAGAACCAGCCCCAACGAGGTCAAAGGTGGTTGCCCACTGAATAGCCAAGAAGAGAGGCTTAATTAAATATTCAGAGGGCAAAAATCCATGAATATTACAAAAAACTAAAATATGGAACCAAACATCAGCTCCACGAGAAAAGGCTATCGTGTGTAAATACACAGAGCGAAAAAGGGAGGGAAGGACTGCAATACGATTTATATGCAGCGCCGTTGGTTCTGGGCAAATACGTTACCTCGAGTTCCTGGTTCGAATCCAGCTCGCAGAATTTTTCCTTCCATTTTTTCAAATAATATCATTACCTGATGTTTGGAGGAACAGCTCCCATTCATATTTTTTATTTCAAATATATAACACTGAAGGGCGGTCCATATTCATCGACGCGATTTTGGTTGCCGGAGCCGTTTCACGTTCGGCGAATTCATGGCGGAAATCTGGTTAGAGGCGACAGTGGCGCGGGTTTTGGAGTTCCAACCGTGTTGGAATTTTCAGAAGTCGCCCCGAATGCGCAGCCAATCAGCTACGAGTGAGCATCTCTCCATCCCAGAGTCCTTAGCAATTATTTCTAACCCATTTCCGCCATATTGAAATTCGCCGAGAGCAGTAAGACAAATAAAAAAAATATGATATAAACATGTACGCGATGACAAGAGAGCCATGTTATAACGATATATATACACGATGTCTAGAAAGCAACAGAGACTGGATGAGAGGATGACTCGTCCAATATCCACTCAGAGCCGGAGTTCGCCTAGCTGGGGAGGATAGAGGGGACGCGGGCTGAAAGGAAAGAAAAGTTCGCCTAGCTTCCCGCTTCTTTCCTACTGAATATGAAACAGCGACGCATTTTAACACGCGCGGCTTTGTGAAGCCTAGATAATGCCTGGATTCGGGTAAACGCTTCGTGACGCGAAGTCGTTGAATGTGAACCGCCCTTAAAGAGACCTATAGGGTCTACAGAGGAAATCAGACAGTTAACGGTGAACAATTTTGACCTTCAACTTCTCTTCGAGATATCGTTCCTCCTCCTGTTCTGTTCAATGTGATGTCCCCTGCTGAATGAGGGGCGGTCATAAAGTTCATACAGTTGCATAGAAGGCATGATCTTTCGGCAACCAAATTTGATGGGGTCACCTATCTCTCTCCACAGACTCTGCGCTAACTCACACACTTCTGCCATCGATATTTCACCCGTGAATGCCGAAATTATTGCTGTGAAGTCGCATCTTACGAAGTGGAGAGGAATTGTTGCCCAACCAATTTTGGTTGCCGTACGATATGCCTTCTATGGAATTGTATGAACTTTATGATTGCCCTTCGTAAATACTAACCCGACATCGCAATTTCAATTGCAACAACACTTGTGCGAAGCACTGCAAAGGGGATAATGCTCCACACAGTTTCACACACATTCCGTAAGCCTCTCGAGGTTGTAGGTTGACGCTTTCCAAACTCTCTTTTAAAGAGACCAAATCGCAGGAGTCTAAGGGTGAGGCGTCTGGGGACATGGAAAGGATGGGTGAAAATGGGATCACCTTGATTCCCGTTCCTGTTTCTTCTGCACTGTAGGCCACTGAAGAACATAAGGTGTGACGCGACGTCTTATCCATGTGGATGTGTATTCGGTGAGCGTGTTTACCTTAAGACGAGTTATTTCTTGATAGGTAAATTGCTTTCTTTTGTAAATAGGCCAAGTTGACTTTACCGTTAGAAGCCTCCTTGTGTAACCCGAGTTTATCACGAGCACAATACGCAGCTGCAATCATGAACCCTAGAGAAAATTTCTTCTTGCATTGATTGGTGGAATTAGCCAATCCTTTGCCATCGTTGCAACGCTAAAGAATAGCTCGCGGTTTATTAGTGACAATCCACTGCCAACTGTCAGGTACAAGGAAACGTATCTTGCATTTTTGAAATTTTCGCGCATGTGCCGGTCTGCCAGAGGATGACCACGAGTCTTATGCCGACCCTGCAGTTTTTCTCGAATGATGCGCCTGTTATGTCTTTGAGACATTTTCAGCTATGCAGGTTTCCTAAAGACGCCACTGATCGGCTCTAGAGTAGACTAGGTTGACTGTATTTCGGGTAAACTAGGTTCTGTTTCCGTTTCGTCTTTCACTAAGGCCCCTGTCCTGAGATGGGAGCTGTTTGTACCTGAGTAACATTACTGATGGTACCTTTACTTTTATGGCAAGATCTTGCTCCTTGCATTGTTCTTAGCAATAACTGGAACTTGTGTTCTTTCCAAAAGGTGTTCATTTTTGCTTCCTTTTAAGGCTTAACCTTGTCAGCTAACTACGTAGTGCTATCTACAATCTTTGTATAGCGTGGTCACGAGGAATTGTGCAACGTCAAAATCGTTCATTGTGAAGTGCCTCAGCTTTTGTTTATATACTTTAATACTGTATACGTCTATAAGAGACAATACATGCTATCGAGACATGTTGGGTTCACTAGATAATGGACCTTATAGGTTCAATAAGTCCATATATGAAACCGAATTCGACAATCTTCAAACATGTCCAGACCCTCAATTAAACAGGCTGGCAAAAACAGATTTTGATAATAATCTTAATACGCTTTAAGAAAATCGATTCATAGCATGTGTGATTCAAGGAATGTAGTAAGAGCATTTGGACGACGTCTTATGCGTTTTTCTACCCAGCATGTCCCAAACATTTCAGAGGTTTGAGGTCTGGGCTATGGGCTTTTTAGTTGTTGGGTTGTGAACACCAGTTTCAGATGTTTAACCTAGAAGTTGAAAACTAAAAATGCATTCATTCAGGTGAATACAAAGTTTACATTGAATGTTTTGTACAGTATTCGGTTTAAATTTAATGTCAGAAATACAAACGGATAACAGATGAAGTAATTTGTTAAAGAGCCGCAAAAAAGGGGTTTACAGTCGATTTCAATTGTATATACATGTTTATTATTATTCATTCAGGGGTTTATTATTCATTTTTTTAAAAAGCGGCAAAATGCTTTTTTTCTGCTGTTTCAAGTTAATGATGAGACATATTATTATTTATTTGTTTTGACCCATACCAGTCATTACAACAAGTGAGTAAATTAAGAGCGTTACAAATTAAGAGCGTTATAAAAACAAAAGAATTAACAGTTTAATAATACACATTGTTTCAACTTAAACTGAAAATGAATACATGAGTTATAACACAATTTATTATTACACTGCAGGGTTGACCTTCGTAAATCTTTGGGCAACTGATTCCATTTTCCACAAAAATTCCATGGAAAATAAACAGACATATTATCATGCTCTTTAGGTATATGAAACAGGAATTACTTTTGACTGCGGATGTCGATATTGCTACTTAAAAACTTATAGATAAAGTGACACGGATGCAAGGTACATTTGATGGAATTTGCAAAAGTCTTAACACCTATATAAAAACACCATTATTGAAAAGTAAAAATTCCATGTTTATGGAACCAAGGAGACAAATGATCAAATAGTTTTACTTTAGACAATACCCGAAACAGGGAATTATGTAAGGCTCTTAATTTGTTACATGAAAAGGAAGACATATTTAATACAAAAAAGTCATAAAAATTTAAAGTAGAAATAATATATGCGTTAAAAATGCTGATTTTACCCTTATTAGAGAGTAAATGGCGTAATCGTTTAAAAATAAAAAGATAGCGTCTTAATTTAACATTAATTTCTTTCACAATTGATCAAATTTTAAGTCGTTAGACCATGGAATGCCCAAGATGGACAGACATGAATTAGAATTCGTAGCTTTCTTTTTAATATTTATAAATTTTGTTTTAGCCGTATTAAAGGTCAAATCTTTAGATAGAGCCCATTCTTTCAATTTCTTAAAGTCAGATTGAAACCAAAAATCTATAATATGGCTTTCATATTCCCCAGCAATGTAACTGATAAAGATGTCATCTACATAAACCACCAGATTTCCCATTAACTGTAATTTAAATACATCGTTTATATAAATCGTAAACTTGAGAAACAAGCACTTTGGGGAATTCCTCTAATTATCCAGTAAAAATTATTTTCATCAAAGGTTACAGTTATTATCTTAAAATACGATTTTAACAGTCTAATACTTTGGGTGTCAATGTCGAGATCTAATAAAATTTTTATCAATTTACATCTATTAACGGAATCAAAACACCTTACTTAAATCCAACGCATACACCTTACATTGCATACTCCTAGTCAGCGCTGAACAAGCAGTTGCATATAAATCGGCTGAGGCTAAAAACACAGATCCTAACGGTCTAGATCCATATTGCTTATAATTCGACTCTGTTATAAAATCAACCATTTCGGTAAATAAACATTTAGAAACTATTTTATTTAACAGTAGATCTTGGCTGACTGCTCCGTAATTTGAGACATCCCTTTTTAAACCCATTTTGTAAACCGGTTTAATGAAACCAATATTAAAATTCTTGGGGTAAACGCCTGAATAATAAATGTTTCTTAAAATTTTTAAAAACATGTGATAAAAAGTATTTATATCTCTTAGTATTAACTCACTATTGAAAAAATCAACGTTAATACCGGTTCTCTTTTTAACAGAACTGATGACTTCCAAAAATATACTAATTGACAATTCATAATGTTTTGGGGCAGTGTATATCTCAGAATCTAAATCTTTTTCAATGGTTTTTGTAATTACACCAGGTGGAAAAGCCACTGAAACAAATTGTTCTAAGAAATTTTGTGAAAACGTTACATCTTTTTTCCTGGGGTTAATTGTTTACCACACAATGACTTTCTTTCCGCATAATATGCACTCTTTGTTTCATAAATCAAATCTTCATTAGTTTTAGAATTCAAATAAATCTTATGGGCTAAGTTTCTTTTTTTAAACAGTTCAGAAAGTTGTGGTGACCACCAAGATTTATTTTTCCTCCTCTTCGATGTAGAGTAAACACCTAACCCGTTATCCAGTAACATATTAAACATGTCTAACATCAATGTCTCCACATTGATATCACTCAATGTATACGATAATAATCTTTCTTGTAAACCCTTATAGTCGATATTACTATAATTAAATCTCCGAATATAAAAGCCGGATTTATAATCACAATCGTTTCCATTTTTTCTGATATCAAACGCAAACATTTTATGGTTAAGTTTTGGGAAGTCACTACTTTGTCTCATAACCAATTTATTTAACAACTCGGAATGAATAAAACACAAATTTATACAACTATACGATTTTAAAGTAACTCTTGTACGACCTTTAAAAATCTGTGTCAACAAAAAGGATTCAGCAGTATTCTCCAATTCACAGTGGGATAAACTGTCTACGTTATAATTAACATTAAAATCTCCTAACAGTACAAAATATTCACAACAATTTAAATTATCTTGTAACTAATCAATAAGAAATTTTAAAGGATAATTAGGAGGTCTATAAATCACAACTAATTTCAACGCCTTCCCCTTCCATAAATGTACTTTTAACATTAATATCTCACAGCCGATAAACATTATTGTGTTTATTACTTCTACCTGGATTGACTGACAGATATAAACGCAAACCCCGCCACCATTAGTTTGACTATCCGTACGATACACATTATATCCTTCAATTTTGATATCATCAATGGTAAAAGTTGAATCCAGCCAGGTTTCCGTGTCACAGATCATTTTTGCATTCAACTCTGATGACAATAACGGAATATTTTCCATTTTATCTCTAATTGATCTCGCATTGAGGCATAACAGTCCATTAATCAGTCAATCTTTTCTTGTTTTCTCAGGAACAATGTTTGGGAAAGGCCTTTAAATGGTCTTACTTTTAAACCATTTGAGCAAGAAATAGCATTATCAAAAGTGTGGGCATCCCCATCAACTTCCACATAAACCCCAACAGATCGTTTCCCTTCTTTATTCCTCCATCTCCATTATTTGCGAACTGGAATGTTCCATTTAATTAAATCTTCTTTTAGATCAGCCGTAATTACGTCATCATCAATATTCAGTAAACAAAATCGCAGTAAAGAAGATTTGAGAAATTTTTCCCATTCTGTATCTCCACTTTTTTTAGTTCCGATTAACATCGGAATTCTTAGTCTACGGATGTTGTGATCTTTACTAATTTTTTGTTTTTTACAGCGAGTATCTTTTTCCTTATTTATTACTTCATTGCGGACTACTTTTACCCAAGAGTTCTCATCATCTTTCTTTAACAGTCCATTCACATTAAGAATAGAATCATCGTTTTCGATCTCACAAGGCTGTTCAGAAGAGTCTCTATCTAATTCAGCTCTCCTATTGGTCGGCTGTAACAACTTCTTTTTTAAAATTCTTAATTCCAGAGAGAATGAACTTTGATCTATAATAATTTGTTCATTATTAATCCGTTCTGTTATATGCAAAATCGGAGACATATTCTTCTTTGTTCTATCAACGTAGTCATCACGTTAAAGGTATTCAAGCTCTTATTAAAATCTTTCAATTTTGCTTTCTTAAAAGGTATTCAAGATGCACAGAGGAAAAGTTTCAAAGGTATCCAGTTACCTCGAATTTTATGGATGAACGAGAAGCATCTGCCATTGCAGGAACTCTACGTGGAGTTGGCCATAAAGAAAAAAGATGAAAAAGGGAGAGAACAGAAGAAAACCGTTGCACTGGAGGATATGTTTCAAAAAGAGGAAGAGCAGATTGGTCAGCATCGACGAATTCTCATCGAGGGTGACCCAGGCTTTGGAAAATCGACTCTTCTTCTAAAAATCCTCTCTGATTGGTCGAACGAAGAAAAATACGTGAAAAGCAAATTTTCTTTGGTGTTTCTCATTCAGCTCAGGCGTTTCAAAGGAGAAATAAAAATCCACTTCTATCAACAGTGTCACACAATGACTAACACGGAAGATGAAATTGTGCAGTTGATCCAGTCCATCGAAGAGAAAGTATTGCTTCTTCTCGATGGATGGGATGAGGCCACGGATGTCACAAAAACGACCCTCGTGCCTCTGCTAAAAGGGAAAGCATTCCCCAACATGACAGTGGTCGTCACTTCTCGAACAGGATATTATCATTGGCCCCAACAGGAAGATGAAACGTTGGCCGATGTGAGATCTGAAGATGCTGAACAACATAAGGTTTGGGGGAAACGGATTCAAGTGAAGGGAATTTCACACGAGAAAAGAAATGAATTCCTTCGAAAGTATTTAGGAATCGACACGGAATGCTTATACAGGACAATCGATAAGTTACCCGTTCACTTTAATGATTTCTATCGCTGTCCCTTGTTTCTCTTGTTGTTGGGAATTCTCATAGAAGAAAAGAAATTCGAAGAAAAAGAAATCTCAACAAAGACAGAATTATACAAAACAATTTTCAATTTTCTTATCAACAGATGTTTGGTTAAAAAGAAGGAATTGGAAAATCACGTGGAAATCGACATATTCGATTCGAAAAACACCCATAACTCTCAACTCAGAGAGACAGTGGTTGCTTTTGGTCGTAAATGTTTGGAAAAATTAAAACTTCAGAGCCTCTCATTTAGAATCGATGAGGTTTCTATTAACACGTTCTGTGTTTACGATTTCGGATTTCTTACGAAAACGGTTCTGTTCAAAGAACACGAAGAGAAGCCTGAATATGAACCAATCCATAAGAGCTTCTTGGAGTTTTTGATCGCCTTTTATCTTTCGACACTCCAAGAAACAGAGTTAACAATGGAAGTGAAAGGATTGTTTAAGAAGAGAATAATACCGACGAGGGATCAACTTCTGTATCATTTTTTGTGTGGATTACTCGAGTCAGATGCCGCGAAATTCTTCCAATCACTGTTGCCTTTCAAAGATATCATTCGTCTACTTGATGTAAAACATGAATTTCGGTGTACTTTGGAACCTCTGTTAAACGAAATTGTGAATCCCGACGAGGGCATCTTCAGGTCTTTAATTCCCTTTGTTCCTAGATATTTGATCTATGACAATGATGATGTTGAGGAAGAACACTTCCCTTCTGAAGAGTATCTCAAGAGATGGGTTTGTCCTGTTATGAATGTGTCCAGGGAAACGCAAGCCATGAAAGAATTCACGCTAAGTAAAACATGCTTAGATCGCGTGAAGGTTTTACAATGTTTAAAACCGTTTCCTGTTAACAAAATTTATCTAAGCACCAATGAAATCGCTCATCTTGTATCGAAAAATGTTAATTTTAAATGTCAAAAGCTGATTCTTAGATATTCGAGTGAAAATATTATTGAGTCTTCTACTTCTCTTTTCAAGACTGTGTCTGTACACTGTCGTCCGAAAAAGTTAGTCTTTGAATTTAATCTTCCCGAAATAGAAAAAACTGGGAGCTCATCGATAATGCTCAATCAGTTTTTCCATGATCTTACGACTGTACATTTAAAAGATACTGTTATTTACTATTTATCCATTTTAGGAATACCTCCTCATAATTGTCATTCCGTTATTTCTTCAGTTGTGGATATTATTAAGGCAAAAAAAATTATATTTGGGATAAAATTGTCATTTGAAAGGTATAGTTCCAAGA
>JAHWFO010059930.1:0-22159 GCA_023313115.1 Rhysida immarginata
AAAAGATCCCAAGATGGAAAGGAGATTTGGGAACAGGTTGTCATTCCGAATAGTTTGAGAAACCACGTGCTGTATTTGTACCACGACATTCCATCCAGTGGTCACATAAGATCCAAGAAGATGCGAGTCAAAATTGATAAACAATATTACTGGCCAACCATGCGTTCTGATATTCAGAAATATTGTGCTGAGTGTGAAAGTTGTCAGCTCCATGCAGCTCGACCCAAGCGCAAAGAACAACCCTTGCAAAGTTTTCCGCCAGTAAAACTTCCGTTTTACTGTATTGCCGCCGACATTTTGGGGTACAATTACAACTTCTTATGAAGGTTATAAGTATATTTTAGTGGTCACAGACCATTATTCCAGATATACGGAAGCCAATCCTCTTAGGGACCAAACTGCGAAAACTGTGGCTAAAGCATTAGTCACCAGTGTTTTTAATCGTCATTCTTTTCCAATCCAACTATTGACCGACCGAGGATCTAATTTTACCTCTGAACTTTTACGAGAAGTTTGTAAGATTTTGGGTATCATAAAACTGTTCACCACCGCGTATCATCGCGCTGGAAACGGAATTGTCGAGCGGATGAACAAAAATCTCATCCAGATGATACGTCATTACGTCGAAAAAAGTCAAAGAGACTGGCCAGAAGGGCTGTCGTTCTGTATGTTCGTGTATAACACGAGTCCACATTCTTCTTTGGGCGAAAGCCCTTTTCTGCTATTCTACGGGAGAGATCCCATCCTCCCTGGTGACATCATCACCACGCCAAGAAGGCCATATTATGGCATTGACAAGAATTATGAATGCGAAATTGAAGCCCGCATCCGGTATGCGTTCGACTTAGCAGAAAAATTCAGAGAAGAACAGGATAAGAAGAGAAAGGAATATCACGATAAGCGTCACAAGCCTTATTCCTTTGACGACCTCGTATATTTGGCAGTCCCACAAATTAAACCAGGATTGGTAAAGAAATTGCACCTTAATTATGAGGGACCATACCAGATCATTAACCAGTACTCTCCAGTTAATTTTCTGATCAAACATGTGAAAACCAACACAACTAAAGTTGTTCATGCAAATCGGATGAAGCCTAAGGTAGGAGACCTGCCACAGGAACCCCGTCGCCGGGAAAGACGAGTCCGAGCTAAAGAAGCCGTGCTGCCCGAACCGCAGGTGCCGTCGACTTGTCTCGAGGAAGAAATTTTCCTACCGTCCCCAGCGATGCCCAGAGACGAACCGATCGTGGAGCCCGAGAGGCAGCCACCCGCTCTGGGAGGAAGTAATGAGGCCGGGAGAGCAGTAAATGCACCCCACTCCCATCCGTACTTGTTGCGTTCACAAGGAAGCGCACCCGAAATACCATGGGTATTACCGTCTGTTCAAGATAAGAGAACAACTGAAGTATTGGAGAAGAACTCCCAGAATGATGACGCCAATGTTGTCTTCGACTCTAGTACCGAAGACGAAGCCATGGAAAGAGAAGAGCGTCCCGTGAATGAAACCACTCGTTCGACGAATGCCGGCAAAGCCTCGGAAGTCGCCGCCCTGATTGACATTCTTTCCACCTCACCAGCTCTTACTCATAAACAATTTAATTCTTCCAACGTGTCTTATCAGCTCCTGATGAGCATGTTTGAGAAAGTTCTAGGGTCTATACATAGTTAAAATGTAACTTGGAGGGTCACTATTTACTTAATCTAAGGGCATAAACATTTAATAAATAATACATAATTTCATTTACACTTTCCTAAGAATTTCCAATATCAATTATTTCCATAGTGTTAAATATTACCTAAAGGTCTAATCTCCATTTTATTCATAAGTTCATCTTATTCTAAGTTCTATAAGGTCTTTTGCAAATTATTAAAATAAAGGTCCGCAATTCAGTTAGTAACCCAATGGTGAGATATCAACCACTCTCTGTACACACTGAGTAGTATTTCCGCATGCTAGCAAGGCTCAATTCTACCATGCTAAAGTGGCAATTCCTCAAGTTAATTATAGATACAATCAATCAGTCAGTTCTTAATTAGAGTCGTGGAAACCCCCTTCTGCAGGACCACGAAGTTAGAAGCGCGTTAATGCTGGACACAAAGCCGATAACCGAACATCGGAGCAATGAGGCTTGTAAGCAGACCCTATTGTTATTTTGAATATCCGTAATGATAGAATAATAAATAAGAATTTTCAGTCATATTTTTGACCCATAGTGCCGTATCATTCGGATCATACTTGTTCAGTTTAATAGTTTAATAAAAAGCCCTAAGTGATCCCTCCTTTCTGAAATAATTCATTTAAAGATCTTTACTTACCGTTGAAACCTAGAAGAGCAATCATTTTAAACATTTATGTCATTTATGTCTTTCATTCAATCATAGTCGTCTGAAATTTTTCTTTATGTCAATTATAAGGAGTAACAATTTACGTACCCTTTGGTTCTAATAAACCAATGTTTTACAAGTTTGCTCGGTGTAGACCACTACTGATGGTCCTACCAAATGAGTAAATTCTGATGATTTTAAGTCCCCAAAAACACCCCTAGTGAAGAAGGTTAATTTTATATAATTATTGACATGGTTTCGATTGGATGCCTGTCTATATAATCTTATCCAGACTATAGTGCTAGTATGAAAAGAAAAAGCACCCGGATCTAATTCTAGAGCAGATCTTGCCAGTGTTGCCAAATATTTCTTAAGATTAAGGCTAAAGGCGGACATTCCCTGTTTTCCGATAGAATTCAAATGAATTCCCCGTGAAGCGTAACCATGTAGCAGTAGAAATACTGTGAGTTGTTAAGGTTACCCGCCGGTTAGAGTAATCCACATAAAATTGTGATTACATGGGCCCCAGGTTATAAATAAAGAAATTCTTTCTAGTTCAGCTATCAAATATAATGCTGTGTGATAAAGAGGCCTCCCTATTATTAAAGAAAATTAGTCCCACCCGATATGCGCGCCTTTTGAATTAAGTGCGGACTGAAATCGTTGTAGGAGAGATGACTTTGGAATTCGCCCCCTCCTCAACCCTCGTTATAGTGAAAGAGAGAAGAGCGAGCTACCCCGTTTTGCCGAAATATGAGCCTAGGTTGGAGTGGAATTCGAGCCGCCCCCTCCTGGAGTTCATCAGTCAAGTCTGATGTATATTCATTCTAATCACTCGTTATAACAATTCTATATTTATCTTCTAAACAGTTAATGTCTAATTTTTCTCTCGACACATTCTAATAATTATTCTTATGAAAGGATTCCTGCAGATTGAAGGGAAACATCCAGTTAAATGAAAATTACTTTTCTAAGGAAGTGCCTTATATCCAAAGCCCATAATTTCCTTCCCTTTCTCAGGGAGCCCGCAAGGAGAAATTTAAGTATAAAGTATGAAATTACTTGTTACGTTGTTACTTTCAAAAAACAGCATCAAGTCGAAATTTTAAAACACTCATTTTCTTAAAACCCTTTTCATTCTAAAGATTATTAAAAACATAAACATATGATTAATTATTATAATTCTTGTTTTAATCTTGTTCATAATTCCATCACAGAAACATAATGGTTTCAATGTTTCTCCAAATCCATTTCAAAGTCAGGTTTTCTTTCTACAGAACGACCCAAAAGACAAAGGAAATTATTTAAATTTCGGGTCGCTGTCCATTAACTTCTAATTTCTCATCCAATTATGAAATATAAATGATCACTTACCTCGTGTCAAAGCTGCAGTTAACGAAAGTGTTCAGTGGGGAAAGTTGAACTGGGACCCCTCCCACAGAATACCCAGAGTGACGGCCGATGTCATCGTGTCCCGGGAGTCGAAGCGTGGGTCACCGCCGTTGCGAGCTTCTCAATGACGAGCCGACCATCCCAATGACCAAGATCGTACACCACTTGATGAATACAATTGTCTGAAGGAAGCTAAATTAACGATAAAAGTATTTTAAAGTCCGAAATAAAATTCTAAATTATTCCACAAATTACATTATAAAATTCTGAATCTAAATAAATCTTGTCTTACATTGTATTTCCAACATCCTTGTATCCGCACACGGTATCCATTAGTTTCTTTGTTCACATTTCTTTTAAATTAAGGTAGTTATATTACAACCGCCACATGATTTCCTGCAAATGAATTAATTATTCTAGGTTTTTCATAAACTTTGTTTAAGGTTTATATTCACCCCACAAAAAATTTATTCTCCACGTGTCCACCAGCAATTTCAAACAAGTTATCAGGTTTAAACAGTCTGGGTTTAAACCATTAGAAGTTTCAAATCGTTTCTTAAAATTGAGTGACCAGATAGGGCAGGAGAAATAACTATTTCCTCACCCCTATTCCTGAACAATAGGACTGACCCGGTCCCCCTCTTTCTTAATCCTTTTCGAGAAAAAGCACACTTACTTCCTTGTTGGGGAGATAAAGTTTAAATAAATAAATAAAGCAGGAAAATAGAAAAATATTTTCAGAATAATTTTTAAATAAATAACCTTTTCTAATGTTCAATTCTAAATGAGTCGACTATTGTCTTTCTTTACTTCTTGTAATATAAAAGTTGTATGAGAGGTTTATAAACATAATAATATCGAAAGATATTACTCCAGTATGGTAGCAAGTTCTCACTTTTCTTTCTGTAAGACGTTGTTTTCCGATCACTAATGATGACAGATATAACAGCGATCTATTGATGTTTGCGAATAAAATTGAGAAATGAAAATTTCATCTTAGAGCTGAATAATTTAGATTTCATCTTGATATGTGGTCATGCGTAGAGATAGCGTTCTCGACTAAAGTTCTTGGACCCCCCCTCTCTATCATGGCTTCCCTGTGATGATATAATTTAATGAAATGTTTGAATGTCCCGCTTCTCAGTTAATAAAATTTCTAAATACATCAAGAAATAATGCGGTCTATAAATTAAGCTAGCGATTGCATAAAATTTTAAAATGTCTATGGTTACTAGTGATGACACAAATCCTGAAGGAGATCTAGAATTGGAGATTTTAAACGAAACTCCACGTCCTCTTGTTGAGGAAACTCCTATGAATCTTAGAGAGCGAGTTCCGATAGCTTTTTCTTCTGAAGAAATATAATATTGTTCATGATATACAAATACATGTTAAGAGTTTTCCTACATTTAATATGCTTATCTTACATTTATATTTTATACATCATTCTATTATTCATTTGTCTTTCTTGAAATCTTTCTAACAAACATTTATAATGGTTCACATATAATTCAACATTACATATGTGAATACAACATTTACACCATTTATTTTCTATTCTTTTCTATTCTTTAATAAAAATTTTAAATTGGCCGAGACAATTGGAATGAGTTGGCTTTCAGGAAACCACCCCTGGGACCAAGAGGAAACCGCTGAAGACGCCTGACACCAGACACATGCTGACGTTGAGGACTTCAAACCCCCCTCGTCGCAGACAATGCCAGTGAAGGTCGCTTCGGAGCGATTCCGCATTCCAATATGTTAATGGAGATCCAGAGCTAAGAGATGATGCCGACATGAGCATCCCGCCTCAGAACTTTCTCTCCACCACGTAGAAGCAAGTTTGTGCCACAAACTGTCCAGTACTTGAAATATTTCTTGACTGGTATGTTGTTTTGTGTTCTCTAACATAATTTTGAATTTCAGTATTCCATAACTTTCAGTGAACTTTGTGTTGTGTTTGAACTTTTATTACGTTTGAAACGTTAAGGTAATGAACTTTGAACTGTGTGATAAGAAATTTTCAATGTTGTGCACAAATCTTCAAAAGGCCTATCAAATGTAATTCTATATTTAAGTAATCTTAGGTAGACATTAAGTTATGATAATTTGGGTACCCTTTGCGTATATCTTTTATTATTGTGATTATGGTTATTTAGTACTAAAAAAAATTAACTCATACTAACCTAATTGATTAACTAAACTATTTTCTTTTATGCAAAATGATCATGGAAACAAAAATATACCACTTAATATTAAATAAGCTTTTCATTGAGTTTTCTAGTTACCATTTGAGAAGTTGGGCTTACCGGCGTTGACTCGATCTGTCCCGCTCCATCAATGGAAGATGCTGCAAAGATGCAAGACCCCCCCCCAGAGGATTTCAGGTAACGATACCACCTCGGGTCGAGGCTTTTCTTGCAAGGGGAGATATATTGTAGGATTTCGAGAATGAGTAATTAGCCAGTTTTAGAATTTAGAATTTATTAACGTTAATTATGCAAATTTAATAATTTATTCATGTTAGGATAGTTTATGGGATCGTACGTTTAGCATTTTGGAAAGATATAGAACGGATTCAGAGATAGTAAAGAATTAAATAATAAATAATATTTTAAATGTTTTTTCTCTGCTCGATTTTAAGAAGCCCTTAAAAGGTGCCAGAATTGCTGTCAACAGCAAGGGGATTGTCAAGGATTCAATTTACACCTTATAGAATAGGGTTGGTTGACTTTTGTTCAAGGACCCAAGAGTATTGGCAGAGTTGGAAAAGTGGTTAGGATCGAATTCTAGACGAGATGTAGGAGGGTAACATGTTTTTAAGAACAAACAAAGAGTGAACCTTGAACGATGAAGATGGCCAGATGTGACTAATTGTCACGTGAGTGATAAATTTCAAATAAGTTGAGAAATGTTACCAAGTTCTTGTTTGGTTGAAGAATCACCTTTTGGTGATTGTCTAGCGTGTATTCGAACGTTTGATTGGTTAAGGAAACTGGATCTGTTTTGTCAGTAGTTACAGAGAAAAAATCTTCAGTAGAAGTTTTGATTTTAAGAGAACCGGGTGTGCGGTTCACCTACTAGCATTTTTATTATTTTCCAATTCGGCCTCTATCTGAAATTCAAATGAATTCAGATGGGAAATTTTAAATTAGTATTTTTAACTCCTGTTTAAGTTTAGTTTTTCCATTACTTTTCACACCACGTAATTCTTGAGTTAGCTCGATGCCGAGGATATTTTAAGTATACTCCACCTAGATGAGAACCAGCTCCATCAATTTAATAGTTAGAAAAGTTAATGTTAGTTTGAGAAAGAAAAGCCAGCCCAGAACGGTATATAAATTTCATCATGGAAGAAGGAGCCTAGCAGAGAAACCTACCAGCCATTTCTGAAGAAGAGTCCACCCCCACTCCAGACGTTTCGACGGAGCCAGAGAGCGAGTGCCATCCAAGAGCGGACAGATTCGAGAAGACACGGTAAAGCCCAGTTCCAATTTAATGTCTCAATGGCCATTCTATTCATATTATTCATGTTTCTTTATTTCAATTTCTATTCACTTAAAAGGGGAATGGAACATTCTTATACATAAAATTCTAGTGGGAAAGACAATTACATGTTAGAGTCAAGTTACAATTAAGTTTAATTCTATCACCCCTTTAAGCGTAAATTGCATCAGTCTGATCATTTTGTTATCTTACATAAAGACTTGACATTAGTTATAATGTTGCCAGAATTTGAATATCCAAATTAAGTTCAGTCAGAAGAACCTATTCCTTTACTGTTAAATCATTTGATACAAAATTCCACAAAACAGTGATTCTATATTTCTATATTTCAATTAACATTATTAAACAGTTAAGACTTACAGGTCGATTGAGAATATTTTTAGTCTTAGAAAATTGATTGTTAGAATTTCCAAATTCTATTCTTGTCTTAAAGAATTATAATTACATTTATTACCATTATCATAAGTCAATTCTGATGTTCTATCAGTTATTTCTGAGATACAAAGTATTTGTTTAATACAATTAACTACAAAGTCTTTCCTTTTTACAAATTGAATCATTCTAGAGATACATTGGTTTACAGATCATTGATTAAATTTTATTTCTCATTACCTCAAATTCTGTTTTATACAATTGTTGAATGTTCCTAATAAATATTCTATTTTATATGTTTAACACTGCCTCGAGTACTCTGCCTCGATTTTCTCCTCACATGGCCTGGCCTGTTTAAGCGGGAAGAATCTAGTTTGTGTGAAAGGGATAAACTTTAAATTATCATAAACACTTTGTGGAAAGTATAATCCACTGGCGCTGTCCTTTTTAAATAATTAACTAGTCATTTGACCACTTATTTCAATAATTATCCCCAGGAAACTCACACACATATTTGGTCAAACATTCCTGTTTTCCGCAAAAAAACACCCAAATTGGTGAATTTTCCAGTTTCGTGCATATGTTTGGCTAAATTGTCCTGTTTTTCGCAGAAAGCCATCCAAATGTGTGGACTACCATTTTTATGCAAACATTTTGCCAAATTTTGCTATTTCATGCCGAAAACCACCAAATGGGTTCATTTTGAGTATCGTGCACTTATATGGTCAAACATTCCTGTTTTCCACAAAATACCACCCAAATTGGTGGATATTTTCCTGCATACTTTTTTGACAAATTTTCCTACTTTCCACCGAAAACCACCCAAATGAGTGGATTTTTAGTTTTGTGTACACGTTTTCTCCTACTTTACGTTTTTTCGCAGAAAACCATCCAAATTGGTGGATTCCCAGTTTCTTGCACACGTTCGGTCAAACATTCTTGTTTTCCACAAAAAAAAAAAAACAAATTGGTGAATTTCCGGTATTATGCACACATATCCCCTTGAGTCCCCTTGTCGAAAAAAAATATACATCAGTTACCTATTTTTTATCTCATGTACATTACAGCTAGCGTTGTGTCACTTTGTATGAAGTTATTCCAATATTATCTCAATTCCATTGAAATATTGGTGAATGTCTCTTGAAGATAAACTTTCCCTTTGAAAGAAAAAAGGGACGTCCATCTAATGAAGAGCTGCCAGTTAGTAAAAAGCATAAATTATTGATGAAAAATAGGAAAGAAAATTCCACCACCTGGGATCGAACCAGGAACCTTCTCCTCACCGTGCAGATGCGCCAGCCAATTGCACCACTGCAGACATGGAAGCATTATGATATCTACATGCCCTTTCGGCTGGCTGGAGCTGTATCCAGTTCCCAGGCTGGGACTATCTTACCTACTGGCATAATTGGCAGGCGCATCTGCTCGGTGAGCAGAAGGTTACTGGTTTGATCCCAGGCTGTGGAATTTTCTTTCCTATTTTTCATCAATAATAGGTATGGCATGTATAAAATTTCTCATAGAAAATCCAATTATAATTCTATAACGATTATTACGCCAGTAGGAAAGATAGTTCTAGCCTGCGAACAGGGTACTGATCCAGCCAGCCAAAACGGCATGTAGATAGCGTAATGCTGCCATGTCCGCATTGGAGCAATTGGCTGGCGCATCTGCACGGTGAGCAGAAGGTTCCTGTTTCGATCCTAGGCTGTGGAATTTTCGTTCCTATTTTTCATCAATAATTTAAACATCTGAGATATGGCGTGTATAAAAATCCTAATAGAACATCCAATTATTATTCTTTAAATTACTCTCAAGCAGAGTTATAGAGGATATAAGATTGGGTCAAATTGCACATTTCCCTGTACTCACAAAAACATCTCAGCAATGCAAATTTGCCGACTGTAAAGATCAAACAAAGTTGGCCTGTGAAAAATTCAAAGCAGCTCTGTGTTTAGCACAGAAGCACAATTGGTTTAGATATTTTCACGCAGAGTAAACTGATAGATAGTTGACTTTTTTATTCTCTATAGTTAAGTTATAATTACTGTGTTTTATATTAATTGTATTAACATGAATATTAAAATTTTTTTGAAATAGTAAAACCATTGCATCACAGTGTCAATTTTTTCATACATTTTTATATTTACATTAATATTTTTCAAAAAATTATAATAAATATATAGAAATGTTTCTTATATAACAAAAGTTTTATAAATGAAGAAAAATGTTTTTTTTTAAATAAATAAACAGTGACTCAAGGAAATATGGTCAAACTTTCCTGTTTCCAACAAAAAAACAGCAAAATTGGTGAATTTTCAGCTTCGTGCACACGTTTGGCCAAATTTTCCTGTTTTTCTCGGAAAACCATCCAAATGTGTGGATTACCAGTTTTCTGCAAACATTTTGCCAAATATTCCTATTTCATACCGTAAACCACCAAATGGGTGAATTTCCAGTATCGTGCACATATTTGGTCAAACTTTCTTTTTTTCCACAAAAAAACACCCAAATTGGTGGCTTCCCAGTTTCGTGGACACGTTCGACCAAACTTTCCCGTTTCCCACAAAAAAACATCCAAATTGGTGGATTTATATTTCTTGGAAACTTTTGGCCAAATTTTCAATTTTCACACAGACAACCGCCCAATTTTGTGGATTTCTAGTTTTGTGGTGCACCGGTTTTGCCAAACTTTCCTATTTTCCACAAAAAAACACACCCAAATGGATGGATTTCCAGTTTCGAGCAGACATTTGGTCAAACTTGCTTGTTTGCCACAAAAAAAAACACCTAAAAGTGCGTATTTCCAGTTTCGTACACACTTTTTTCCCAAATTTTCCTGTTCTCCACAGAAAACGACCCAAATGGGTGGCTTTCCAGTTTTCTGTACACATTTCGCCAAATTTTCTTGTTTTTCGCAGAAAACCATCCAAATGTGTGGATTACGAATTTTGAGCTAGCATTTTGCCAAACCTTCCTATTTTCCACAAAAAAACACCCAAATTGGTGGATTTCCAGTTTTGTGAACACGTTTTGCAAGATTTTCAAATTTTCATGAAAACATACCCAAATGTGTGTATTTCCAGTTTCGTGCACTTTTTTTTTTTACCAAATTTTCGTGTTTTTCACTGAAACCCACGCAAAGAGGTGGATTTCCTGTCTTATGCAATCTTTTTGCTACTGCAAACCACACAATTGATTGGATTTCCAGTTTCGTGCACACGTTCTGCATAACTGTCATGTTTTCCACAAAAAAAAAAACTCCAAACTGATGGATTTCCATTTCTTGCACATTTTTGGCCGAATTTTTTTTTCTACAGAAAACCGCCCAAATGTGTGAATTTCCAGTATCGTAAACACATTTAGCCAAATTTTCCTGTTTTCAACCAAAAACCACTAAATTGGTGAATTTCCAGTATCGTACACACTTTTGGCCAAATTTTCCTATTTTCCACCAAAGACCAACAAATCGGTGAATTTCCAGTATCATGCACAAATTTGGTCAAACTTTCTTGTTTTTCACAAAAAACCACCCAAATTGATGGATTCCCAGTTTCTTGCACACATATCCCCTTGAGTCACCTTTTCAAAAAAAATATACATCACAATTACCTATTTTTTATTTCATGTACATTACAGCTAGTATTGTGTCACTTTGTAGTATACATTTTCCTTATTTCTTTCTAAAAATTATTAGCAGATTATATGGCTAATTGTAACCGTCCTTATTGCATTATTCTAACGTGCATGCTGGCTTCAATAATCGAGAGCTAGGTCAGTTTTCAATATTTTTTTTTTCGGTAACATACTTTTCATACATGTTCTAAATAAATCTGGGAGTAATTCTAATGATATTAAAAATATATTGAACATAACAATACAATCTGTAATAATAAATGCATGCGAATAGGCCATGCTGAAATTTTGTATGTTTTTCCATACGTGGTGAACTATTGTAGCAGGGAAAGGAGCAGTTTGACAGAATGAATTTGGGGAATGGAGCGAGTGTACCAATTTTATATAAATTATTAACTTTTCACTTAGTGACATTTTCCTCTTAATTTTTATTATCAGGAAGTATGCGTGTGCAATTTATATATAGATATGCGTAGAAATAAATCTAGTTTTATTTGTAAAATTATAAATATAAGTATCTCGGTTTTATTTTTAAAAAAATTGAAAAGTATCTTGGCTTTTGTTTCACACAAGAAATCCACTGTCTTTTTAATTATTTTTAAAACATTCTAAAATTAATTTATCAACTATTTTCAAGCTCTGAAATTTAGCCAGATTAGCAGCCCCCCCCCCCCTTCCACAGATTATTTGTGCAGTTTTGATTGTGTAATATTCTTGAATGTTTAGCTAGTACAATAAATCTTTCACAGGAAATGTATATACTGTCATAAGAATATTTGGCACAATAATACCACATAACATTTCATAGTACCCTTATTATTAAACTTAAAATAATTATTGTTTATGTAAAATAATAAGTGTAAAATGATGGTAGAAATACTATAGCTATGCTTCAAGCTAATGAAATTATTAGAGGCGACATACAACAAACTCGGAATCCCTGGTAAGAATCCAGTAGCGAATTTTTTCCCTTTTCTTTTTCTTCTTTTTATAAGTGCTCTGAGTGTGGAAAATTTGAAATTCAGTCAACTGTATCTTACAACCTTTCTAGTATCTTATCATATTTGCCTTCTATTATTAATATTCATTTTTTTAGACATGTGTGACAGCAGATGTTTGCAGAAACCTGAGACATCTGAAATTATTCCAATATTATTTCAATTCCATTGGAATATTGGTGAAAGTCTCCAGAAGATAAATATTCCCTTTGGTGGATTCCCAGTTGCCTGCATACATTTTTTGCCAAATTTCCCTGTTTTCCAAATTTCCCATCCACCCAAATGTGTGGATTTCTAGTTTCGTGCACATGTTTGCAAAACTTTTCTGTTTTTTGCAGAAAACTATGCAAATGTGTGGATTCACAATTTCGTACATTCTTTGGGAAAGATTTGCCAGTTTTTTGCTAGAAACCCTGCAAATGTGTGGATTACCAGTCTTGTGCAAACATTTCGCCAAATTATACTATTTTCCATTGTAAACACCGAATGGGTAGATCTCCAGTATCGTGCGCAAATTTGGTCGAACATTCTTTTTTCCACAAAATAACACCCAAATTGGTATGTTACCATTTTCTTTCACACGTTTGGCCAAACTGTCCTGTTTATCGCAGAAAACCTTGCAAATGTGTTGATTACCAGTTTTGTGCAAACATTCTTCCAAATTTTCCTATTTTCTACCATAAACCAGTTTCGATCACGCTTTTGGCCAAATTTTCTTTTTTCGCACGGAAAACCACCCAAACGTGTGGATTTCCAGTTCTCTTCATCCTTTTTGCCACATTTATCTTTTTGCTACAGAAAACCACTCAAATGTGTGGATTTCCAGTTTCGTGCACACTTTTTGCCAAATTTTCCTACTTTCCACCGAAAAACCACCCAAATGGATGGATTTACAGTTTCGTGCACACATTTGGGCAAACTTGCTCGTTTTCAACAAAAAAAACACCCAAATGTGTGTATCTCCAGTTTCTTGCACACAGTGCCAAACTTTCCTGTTTCTAACTTTGCTGCAAAAAAACAGCCAAATTGATGGATTTCCATTTCTTGCATTCGTTTGGCCAAATTTTCTTTTTTTGAACAGACATCCACCAAAACGTGTGGATTTCTAGTTATTTTGGTGCACACGTTTTGTCAAGTTTTCGTGTTTTCTACAGAAAACTACCAAATGAGTGAATTGCCAGTTTCTTGCATATGTTTCGCCAAACTTTCCTCTTTTCCACAAAAAAAAAACAGCCAAATTTCGTTCTGACATTTGGTCAAACTTTCTTATTTTCCAGGAAAAAAAACATCCAAATTGGTGGATTTCCAGTTTCGTGCACACGTTTGGATAAATTGTCCTGTTTTTTGCATAAAACCATCCATATGGGTGGATTTCCAGTATCGTGCACACAGTTGTTCAAACCTTCTTGTTTTCCACAAAAAACCACCCAAATTGAAGGATTCTCATTTTCGTGCCAATCTTCGTCCAAACTTTCGTGTTTCCTACTAAAAACCACCCAAATTGGTGGATTTCCACTTTCGTGCACATGTTTGGCCAAACTTTTATGTTTTTTGTAAAAACCATAGAAATGTGTGCATTACCAGTCTTGTGCAAATATTTTGCCAAATTTTCCTATTTTCTACCCAAAACCAGCAAGAGTGTGGATTTACAATTTGGATCACACTTTTGGCCAAAATTTCCATTTTCGCACAGAAAACCACCCAAACGAGTAGATTTCCAGTTTCGTTCACACTTTTTGCCAAATTTTCCACCTTTCCACCGAAAACCACCTAAATGGATGGATTATCTGTTTTGTGGACACACTTGGTCAAACTTGCTTGTTGTCCACACAAAAAAACACCCACATGTGTGTATTTCCAGTTTTTTGCACATGTTTGGCTAAACTTTCCTGTTTTCAGAGAAATCCACGCAAAAGTGCGTATTTCCAGTCTTGTGCACACTTTTTTGCAAAATTTTGCTGTTCTAAATAGAAAACCACTCAAATGGGTGGATTTCCAGTATCTTTCACACATTTCATCAAACTTTCTCGTTTTCCACAAAAAACACCCAAATTGTTGGACCTCCAGTTTTGTGCACACGTTCGGCCTAACTTTCCTGTTTCCCAGAAAAAACCAACCAAATTGGAGAATTTTTATTTCTTTCACACTTTTGGCAAAATTTTCCTTTTTCGCACAGCTAAACACCGAAATGTGTGGAATTCTAGTTTTTTGTGCGCCTGTTTTTCTAAATTTTCTTTTTTTCTTCAGAAAACCACCCAAATGTGTGAATTCCCAGTTTATTGCACATGTGCCAAGCTTTGCTGTCTTCAAAATAAACACTCCAATTGGGTGGATTTCCAGTTTCATGAACATGTTTTGCCAAACTTTCCTATATTCCACAAAAAAACCCACCCAAATTGGTGGATTTCCAATTTCGTAGCAAAATTTTCCAATTTTCACGAAAAAACACGGAAATGGGTGGATTTCCAGTTTCATGCACTTTTTTTTATGAAATTTTCCTGTTTTCTGCTGAAAGCTACGCATATAGGTGGATTTCCTGTTTGATGCAATCTTTTTGCCACTGCAAACCACCCAAATGAGTGATTTCCAGTTTTGTCTACACATTCTGCATGACTGTCATGTTTCCGACAAAAAAAATCCCAAATAGGTGGATTTCCATTTCGTGCACATTTTTGCCAAATTTTCCTTTTTACTACAGAAAACCACCAAACCGGTGGATTTCCAGTATCGTGCACACATTTTGTCAAAATTTCCACCAAAAACCGCACAAATTGTTGGACTCCCAGTTTCGTACACACGTTCAGCCTAACTTACCTGTTTCCCACAAAAAAACCAGTCATATGGGTGGATTTCCATTTCTTACACTCTTTTGGCCAAATTATCTTTTTTTGCACACACAAACGTATGGATTTCTAGTTTTCTAGGTGCACACGGTTTGCCAAGTTTTATTGTTTCTACATAAAACCACCCAAATGTGCGAATTCCCAGTTTCATGCAAATGTTTCACCAAACTTTCCTGTTTTCCGGAAAAAAACACCCAAATAGGTTGATTTCCACTATCCTGCATACTTTTTTGCAAAATTTATCTGTTTTCCACTGAAAACCACCCTAATGTGTGTATTTCCTGTTTTGTGCAAACTTTTGGCCAAATTTTCCTGTTTTCAACCGAAAACCAACCAAATGTGCGGATTACCGTTTTGTACAAACATTCTGCCAAATTTTCCTATTTTCCAGAAAAAAACCACCAGATGGGTGGATTTCCTGTATCATGCACACATTTGGTCAAACTTTCTTGTTTTTCACAAAAAACCAACCTAATTGATGGATTCCCAGTTTTGTGCACACGTTCAGCCAAACTTTCTTGTTTCCACACAAAAAAAACCCAAATTGGTGGATTTCCTTGTACATTGTTATCTCTTCACAATGTCCTCGGTTATAAATATACTAAAGCATTCTGAAGGTTCATAAAGGCTTCTATTCATTCGAGTGGGACCCCTAAATGTTCGCATAATATTAGTAGCTGATGTCTTACCACTTGTTCTGCTTTTAGTAGCTGTCCATCGATGATCATTTTTGCCTCTACGTGCTTGATGTTGTGGAATAACAATAGAATTCGGCATACTGGACGAGGTACTTTCAAGGCTATCAGAATCAATTTGAGAAACATTTTCATTGCCCAAGGGGCTCTCCACTAATGGCGAATTAACCTCATAATCTTTGACAACACTTTGTACTTCATCTTTGAATAAATTGTCTTCAATTTCACTGTCCGACCCCTCGATTTCTTCATCGCTCAATTCTTGCAATAAGCGGGTAATTTGTTCACCTTCTAAGCCGCCTTGTGACGTCATTTTGTTGCAATAATACAGCCTATAAAAATCAAGTAATACTGTGGTAAAATATATATATATATATTTCTTCTCACAAAAGTCACAAAAAACTAACGCGAAAGATAACCATACGTCACTTAGACGTACGGTAATTATATATTCACGTAAGTAGTGCACTTACCTGAGTGCCACGAGTGTCTCCTGCAAGCTGTGCGGGCTGTCTGAGTTGGCGGGAAAGGCGAGCGCAGTGGCGCCACATATGAGCGAGATATATCAATTTTTCAAAATCGATTACGTCGATTCGACGTAGGATATCTTTCTAGGGTTAAGGAGGCATCCAAAAGATATCATGTATAAAACTAGATTTCGGCATTTCAGAAATTATGTAACTTCTCAGTTAAGGAAAAGTAAATGGAGCTATTATCAGAATTTATTTAAAAATACTAAATCAATTTCTAAATCTTGGCAAATTGTAAATAAAATTTTACATCGGAAAAAGAAAACTATTGTACCAGACTCTAAAAATGTAGATGTTGATGGAATTAAAGATTTCTTTGTTAAAGTTGTAAAAACATGCAAAAATTTGATAGACGTGACGTTACATGTTTGTCCTCTTCAATTTCAAATTCATTTTATTTTACTCCTGTTGTTTCTTCAGATGTATTTAATGCTATAAACTCTCTAAATAATACTTCTTCAGTAAGTTACGATGGAATTTCAACAAAATTGTTAAAAAATAATATTGCTATTTTGGTTGTTCCGATAACTAAAATAATTAATCTTTCCTTTTCTCTTGGAAAATTTCCAAATATTTTAAAAAGAGTCTTAGTTACTCTTGTGTATAAGTCCGGAGATTCAAAAAAGTATGCAAATTATCGTCCAATTTCTGTTTTATTGAATGTCTCTAAACTATTTGAGACTATTGTTAAGCAGAAGCTTATTTCTTTTCTTAATGCTCAAACATTTTTTTCTCCATTGCAATTTGGCTTTAGAAAGGGATTGAATACAGAAATGGCCCTGCAACATTTAACATATAAGATCTCATCTGCGATTGAGGAAAATTGTAAGCCCATTGTATTATTCCTGGGCTTGCAAAAGGCTTTTGATTCTGTAAATCATTTTATTTTACTTTCTAAATTATTACAATATGGAATTCGTGGTACGGCTTATGGCTGGTTTGCTTCTTATTTAAAAAATTGAAAACAAGCTGTCCGACTGCATAAAAAATACAGTTCTAGGAGGACTGAATCAACAGGTGTTCCACAGGGTTCAATTTTAGGACCTTTATTATTTTTAATTTATATTATTGACTTACTTTCTCTACCTATTCAAGGTATAATTCAGGCATACGCTGATGATATAGCTCTTATTTACGATAAAAAAGAGTTTTTGAATATCAATCTCATAGAAAATGATTTACGTATGATAAATCGTTGGTTATCTTTAAATGCTTTAACTATAAACGCAGACAAATCTGTTTTTATACAGTTTCATCTGTGCCCATTTTCTTCTACTTTAAATACTTTTAGAATTCATCAACATGCCTGTGATATGATAAATTGTTCCTGTCTATTATGGAACAAAGTACATCGGTTTCGTTACCTTGGTGTAATGTTTGACACCAAGATTTGCTGGAAAGAACATATACAGGCCCTAACTTTAAAATTGAAATATGCTTTTTATATTTTGTATGAGGTTGGACACTTTGTTCCATCAACTTATTTATTAACTATTTATTTTACTTTATTTCAATCAAATTTTCAATACTGTGTTTCTATTTAGGGTGGAAATTTTAAAAGTCATCTTACTAATCTAATTAGAATTATTGACAAGACAAATAGATTTCTTTCATCTAAAATTATATTTGTAAAAAATTATATTATTCTTCCTTTTTTGAAATTATATTTTTATTTTCTTGGTTTATATACGCTAAAGCAGTCTGAGCAGATGAAGCCTTTTTTACATAGTTATAATACTAGATTTTTAAAAACATATCCTATGTCAATTCCACTTGTTTCTAGAACATCTATAGTCCGTCAACTTTATGATACAGCTCCGAAATTATATAATCAAATTCCTCTTATTATAAGGCAGTCTTCAAATAAAAATATACAGAAAAAGATGTTAAAAATATGGATTAATGATGCAGATAACTTAGTAAATCTATTATGCTAAAATTTTAAATTTTTATTTTTAATTTTTTTTTTTTTTGGATCTTTTGCTTTATCATTTGCTGTTGATGCGAGTCACTTACTCTTTTTCAGCAATTATTAGTTTCTTATTTTTATCAATATCAAATTTTGCCTTAATTCTGATGGACTTTAAATTTTGGTTTTATAAAATTTCAATCTGTTGTAAAGTTTGATAAGTTGGTAAGTTGCAATTTTAAAATTGTAATTTGAAATTTGTAATTTGAAAATTGTAATTTGAAATTTGTAATTTGAAATTTATAATTTATTTATAATTTAAAATTTCTAATTAATAATTTATAATTTGTATCTTGATATTGTATTTTTCTAGTAAATAAATTCAATTCAAATTCAATTCATTCAAATTTTCCACCGAAAACTATCCAAATGTGTGGATTTCTAGTTTTGTGCACACGTTTGCCCAAACTTTCCTGTTTTCAGAGAAAACAGCCCACATGTGTATATTTTCAGTTTCATGCACACTTTTAGCCAAATTTTCCTATTAACCACTGAAAACCTCCCAAAAAAGTGGATTTCCCTTTTCCTACACACGTTTGCCTAAACTTTCCTGTTCCCACATAAAGCACCCAAATTGGTGGATTCCAGTTTCGTGTTCACATTTGGCCAGACATTCCTCCTTGCTACAAAAAACACCCAAATTAGTGAATTTAGAGTATCGTGCACACATTTGGTTAAAGTTTCCTGTTTCCTACAAAAAAAAAACACCCAAATTGGTGAATTTCCAGTTTTGTGCACACATTTGGCTAAAGTGTCATTTTTATAGCAGAAAACCATCCAAATGTGTGGATTACTAGTTTTATGCAAACATTTAGCCAAATTTTCCGATTTCATACCGAAAAGCACCAAATGGGTGGATTTCCAGTATATCATGCACATATTTGGTCAAAATTTTCCACAAAAAACCATCCAAATTGGTGGACTTCCTGTTTCGTGCACACGTTCAGCCAAATTTCCCTGCTTCCCAGAAAAAACCATCCAAATTGTTAGATTTCCAGTTTAGTGCACATGTTTGGCGAAATTTTCCTGTTTCCCACAAAAAAACACCCAAAGTGAGGGATTTTCAGCTTCTTGCACACGTTTGAGCAATCTTTCTTGTTTCCCACAGAAAAACACCTAAATTGGTTGATTTCCACTTTTTGAAAAATATTCCTGTTTTCCACTGAAAACCACCAAATGGTTGTATTTCCAGTATCGAGCACACATTTCTTCAAACTTTCTTATTTACCAGGAAAAACCATCCTATTTGGTGAATTCCCAGTTTCATGCACACGTTCAGCCAACTTCCCTGTCTCCCACAAAAAAAAACCACCCAAATTGGTGGATTTCCGATTCCGTACACACGTTTGGTAAAATTGTTCTTTTTTCACAGAACATTACTCCAATGTGTGGGATACCAGTTTTGAGCAAACATTTTGCCAAATTTTCTATTTTCAACTGAAAACCATCCAAACGAGTGGATTTCCAGTTTCGTGCACACTTTTTGTAAAGTTTTCTGTTTTTAGACCGAAAACCATCCAAACGAGTGGATTTCCAATTTCGTGCACACATTTCCAAATTTTTCAATTTTCTATTGAAAACCACATGTGCGTTTGGATTTCCAATTCATGCACATTATAGGCCTGTTTTTCATAGAAATGTGTCAATTTTCAGTTACATGCACACCTTTTGTCATGTTTTCTGTTTTTATACCGACAACCACTAAGATGGGAGGATTTCCACTTTTGTGCACTCGTTTGGCCAAACTTTCCTATTTTCCACACAAATACTACCCAAATGAGTAGATTCCCAGTTTCGTGCCCAAATTCGGCCAAACGTTTCTGTTTCCGACAAAAAAACACCTAAATTGGTGAATTTCAAGTTTCCTGCACATGGTAGGCCTAACTTTCCTGTTTTTCGAATCAAATCATCCAAATGTGTGGATTAACATTTTGTGCAAACATTTTGCCAAATTTATCTATTTTCCACCAAAAACAACCAAATGGGTGGATTTCCAGTATAGTGCACACTTTTGGTCAAACATTCTTGTTTTCCACAAAAAAACATATAAATTGGTGGATTTCCAGTTTCATGAACACTTTTTTGCCAAATTTTTCTATTTTCCACTTAAAAACACCAAATTGGTTGGATTTCCAGTTGACTCCACACATTTCATCAAATTTTTCTGTTTTACACGAGAAAGTACCAAAGTGTGTGGATTTCTAGTTTTGTGCACACTTTTTGACCAAATTTTTTTATTATCAACTGAAAACACCCAAATGAGTGGATTTCCTGTTTCGTGCACACGTTTGGCCATATTTTCCTTCTTTTCGCAGAAAACCATCAGAACATGTGGCTTATCGGTTTTGTGCCTACATTTTGCCAAATTTTCCTATTTCATAACGAAAATCACCAAGTGGGTGGATTTCGAATTTCGTGCACACGTTCAGTCAAACTTCCCTGTTTCGCCACAAAAAAACCAACCAAATTGGTGGATTTCTAGTTTTCTGCAAACATTTTGCAAAATTTTCCTATTTTCACTTAAAAACACTCAAATGGATGGATTTCCATTGGTGCAGATTTTTGGTCAAACTTTCTTGTTTACCACAGAAAAAAATGCTCAATTTGGTGGATGTAGAGTTTCTCGCACACGTTTCTGGCCAAATTTTCCTGTTTCTCACTGAAAACCACCCAAATGTGTAAATTTTCAGTTTCGTGCACACTTTTTGCCGATTTTTCCTGTTTTACACGGAAAACCACCAAAACGGGTGCGGATTTCCAGTATCGTGCAAACATTTTGCTAATATCCTGTTTCGAGCACATATTTGGCCAAACTTTCCAATTTATCACGCAAAAGTATGAATATATAATTTCGTGCATTCTTTGAGTCAAACTTCCCTGTTTCCCACAAAAAAACATCCAAGTTGGTAGATATCCAAATTCGTGCACACATTTTGCTAAATTGTCCTCTTTTTCGCAGAAAACCTTCCAAATGTGTGGATTATCGGTTTTGTGCCAACATTATGCCAAATTTTCCTATTTTATAAGGAAAACCACCAAATGGCTGGATTTCCATTATCGTGCACACATTTGGTCAAACTTTCGCGTTTTCCACAAAAAAACACCCAATTTGGTAGATTCCCAGTTTCATACTCACATTCGGCCAAACATTCCTCTTTGCGGCAAAAAGCCACCCAAATTGGTGAATTCCCTGTTTCTTGCACACGTTCACTTAAACTTTCATGTTTTACAAAAAAAAGCGTCCAAATTGGTGAATTTAGAGTATCGTTCACACATTTGGTGAAAGTTTCCTGTTTACCGCAAAGAAAAAACACCCAAATTGGTAAATTTCCAGTTTCGTGAACATTTTTGGCTAAATTTTCCTGTTTTTCGCAAAAAACCATCCAAATTTATTGGATTTCCAGTTTCGTGCACACTTTTTGCCAAATTTACCTATTTTCCACAGAAAACCACGAAATGGGTGTATATCCAGTATCGTGCATACATTTGGTCAAACTTTTTTATTTTCTTGAAAAAAAAATCCAATTTGGCTGACTCCCAGTTACCTGCATAATTTTTTGCCAAATTTTCCTGTTTTCCACAAAAAAACATCCAAATTGGTGGATTCCCAGTTTCGTGCATACTTTTTTTCCAAATTTTCCTCTTTTCCTCTGAAAATCACCTAAATTGGTGAATTCCCAATGTCATCCACACATTCAGCAAAACTTTCCTGTTTCCCAGAAAAAAACACCCAAATTTATTGGATTTCCAGTTTCCTGCACACGTTACCCGAAACTTTCCTTTTTCTTGCAGAAAACCATGCAAATGTGTGGATTACTAGTTTTCGTGAAAATATATTGCGAAAGTTTCCTATTGACCACTGAAAACCACAAAATTGGCAGGATTTCCAGTT
>JAHWFO010059932.1:0-26990 GCA_023313115.1 Rhysida immarginata
CTTGAATTTTATATATGTTACCGGTTTGGTCATTCTTTTACCGGTTTTAATGTTATTATTTGTATAAATTTTTATTTTATTGTGATTTTTTGTAATTTTTTGTATTTTCTTATTTTCACTTGTCTCCATTGTCCTTTTGATAACCATATAGTCTCTCTTTTCGGTCCGCGAATGTCGCGACCCCCCTCTCTCCTTTTTTTTTTTGTACTTTGTGTATATTTTACCCCCATTGGCCTTCTCCTTTTATTCCTTATTGGTCAACTTTTTTATTTCTTTCTTTCCACGCTCACTGCTTATTCTGTACCGAAATTTTCTGTATATAAAGGCCTGCGAGCCTCTTGTTGTGTATCCTAAAGAAGCCGGGAATAAATGGCGATGTGATGAGATGACAAGAGCACGCCAGCCGGTTCACGTTATCACTCGGCTGCAGTGCGCCTTGAAGCAGTTCGAAGACTGGTTTAACTGCTGGAAGTTGAACCTTAACGTCGGAAAGTGCAAGGCTTTGTACCTCAATAGGAAGCTCAAGCATCCCCCAGATTCTCTTGTTCTGTTTAATAAGAAACTGGACTGGGTGGACAACTACAAGTACCTGGGAGTTATCACTGACTCAAGACTCTCATGGAACCAGCATATGTCCTATGCTCTGAACAAAGCGAAGAGGGCTAAGTACAGTATCATAGCTCTTATGGGTCGCAACAGCGCCCTCAGAATTGACGACAAGCTACTTCTGTACAAATCGATTATCCGGACCATACTTCTCTATGGCATGCCTGCGTGGGCGACTATCTGTAAAAGCAGATGGAGTGAACTACAGTCATTCCGGAATGTTACCCTGAGGACCATTGCCCAGCTGGACAGAAGGACGGTGAAAAACCAATCCATCCACCTCGATTTAAACATGGCCCATATCGGTAAGTTTATAAAGGATCTCCGTTTGATTATGATACAGAAGATGAAGACTCACGACAATAAGCTTGTGAAAGGGATACTGGAGAACTCAATGAATATGAACTGGCATACGAAGTATCGTAAACCGAGGCACGTTCTTGACATCAATTTTGAAGATATTAGCAACGTCTCTTTCCCAGACTACTGGAAGATGTGATAATCTTATTTCTCCTTGTATTTTTTATTTCGTTTGTTTTTATGTTTCTGACAATCGTCAATCTTATTTTCTTTTTTGTATAATATGGAAGACCGCTTGGGTTGGTTAGGCTTCTTGATTACCTCAGTGTATTTCCTTTGGAGTTTATTCTGGTTAGATGAGCTTTGTGAAAGCGCTGCTTTCGTCCCATCCTAACGAATGTACACTTCACTGTTCGATTGTCGATTGTCTTGTTGTGTATCCTGAAGAAGCCGGGAATAAATGGCGAAACTAGTCGATAATTCTGTTGTCCACCTTTTATACTGTAAAGCCACCACTCACTTCGCTTTAAATACTTTTTAATTAACACTCTCTTACTGATCGTGCTATCTCACGCGACCAGTAGTAAAACTATTGTTGCCACACGCTGAACAGGGTTAAAAATATTTCTCTATTAACAGAGAAGTTCATTCCCGTTAATAAAAAATAAATTATTTGTTTATTTGAATTTACTTTTCATCATTATTATTACTCCAGTAAGTCTCTGTACAAATATTGAAAATGATTGAAAACTTAATACTATAAATTCTGGGAAAAGCTTAAATAAAAACTGTGTATAAATACAAAGAAAATGTTGTCAATATTTTTGGTATTAGAGAGCTAGTTTTTTTTCGTTACTAGAAATTTTTCGTACGAAAACGAAAAAATTTGACGTCACTTCCGTTAAAGTTAGACGATTCTCGTACGTTACGAAAAAAATTCACGAAAAATTTTTTCGATCTCGTTGGCAAATGTCGTTTGCGTAATGAGATCCTTGTTCATGCGCAGTCTGTGCATAGCGAGAACATCTGGCCAAAAATCCTCCATCTTAGTTCTCTCGCTTAGTCGAGTGCCTGTTTGTGCGTTGTTATCTGCCAAAATGAGTCAGTTAGCAACCAGTTATCACCCTCAGTGATCTATTTATGGAAAATGGAATCTCTCCGAGTACTTTTTACTTCGCCTAGTGTAATACAGATAATTTAGCCTATTTGCTTTATTTTCTAACGTTCAAAAATATTCCCTTCCTGACACAAGATGGCGCCACGAGTACCCTAGTATTATATCTCGTTGGTTGTTTCGATTCGCATTCGATACGAAAAAAAACACAAGATTGCAGATTTGCCGTTAACGAGAAATTTTTGCACTAGCACACTGCTTGAATATCTCGTAACTGAATTCTCGTAATGAAAAAAAACTAACCCTCTAATGTCATCTATTCAAAGTAAATTATTAACGAAATATTATTGACGCAGTTCATTGTTGAGTCTAGTCATAGTATTAACGCACACCGACAAAGAAAGACACAGACAAAGATTTTTATATATACAGGGCGATTCAGAAAGGTGGGTCAAGAATGAAATACCATATACAGTTTGTAGTGGGGAACAATATTATTCTCATAAACATGGGTCCAGAAGCTCATCCTCACAGAGATAATACAACTTGTACGCAGTAGGAATGGTTGTGCGTTACCCGGACGGCAATGGTAAGGTCCATGTAAATTAGGATCTAAACAAGTAAATTGTTCGTGTTCTCACCTTTAAAAGAGAGGAAACGAAACCTGTAACTCGCTGGACTAATGCATAGTTGGTGGACATGCATCTCGTCTATGGCGAGGCACAGGGTAATGCTACTGAAGGGGAAAGGATTTACCAACAGCATTTTCCAGACCGTGACCACCCACATCTCCGGGTGTTTCACACACTAGACACAGGTTGCCTACGAGGTCTATCAAACACTTACTGTAATGTCATTCCTATCTCGTGCAAGTTGCATTATCTCTGTAAAGCGGAGTTCACATTCAGCGACTTCGCTGAGTGAAGCGTTTTCCCGAATCCAGGTGTTTTCTAGACGTCACAAAGCCGCGCGTGTTAAAATGCGAAGCCGTTTCACATTTAGCGAGAACAAAGCGGAGAGCTAGGCGAACTTCCTTCTCTGCTTTCAGCCTGCGTCTCCCCATCCCCCCCAGCTAGGTGAACTCCGCTCTGATTGGATGTTCGATGAGTCCTTCTTTCATCCAGTCTCCGTTGCTTTCTAGACATCGTGTATATAAATCATGATAACACGGCTTTCTTGGCATCGTGTACTTGTATACGAGGGTTGGGACATAAGTCATGGCAACTTTTTTTTTCTCAGAGCTAAGGGATGGTATCATAAAATGTCATATATCTCAAGGAAGCTGTGACTGGTAGTATGTTTCTGGTAGTATGGCTCCGTGAGTTCCTGATGTTGCGCAGAGAGCAATGTTATATCAGTTCTCAGTCAACCGCCGTGCAAGGTGGATGTAACCCGAGTTGAGCAACGCTCGTGTATCAAAACAGCTGTTCTCTATTTTGATTTCTGTTACTTATTCTTGAAAATGAAATCTGTAATGTGAAATTTTCCAGAAGCATGAAACGTATGAAACATTACAGGCTTCATGATTCCAGAACATGAAACCTGTAATGTTGTCAACTACCTTAATAAACATGAGAAGCAAAGTGTTGGCGTGTTGTTAAATGTCCGTACATTTCGTCCATTCCTTGTTCTTCCATCTGTATATTTCACATTTTCCACCCATGCTTGAATTCTCATTAAAAAAAAGTTGCCATGACTTATGCCCCAAGCCTCGTATATTATATTTTTTTTATTAGGAAAAATGATAGAAAACGAGGTACACATGCACAGAAAACACGCTATCGGCGAATTTCAATATGGCAGATTTGACTGGCGGAAGTGGGTTAGAAACAGTTGCTAAGGATTCTGAGTCTGGAGAGACGCTCACTCGTAGCTGATTGGCTGCGCATTAGGAGCGTCTTCGGAAAATTCCAACACGGTTGGAATTCGAAAACCCGCGCCGTTGTCGGCCCTAACTCGTTTTCCGCCGCGAATTCGGTGAATGTGAAACGGCCCGGCAACTAAAATCGCGTCCAATGCGCCAGATACGGCGATTTAGACGCGAAGTCGCTGAATGTGAACCTTAAGGATGCATTTCCGGACCCATGTTTATAGGAAAAGTTTTGTTCCCTGCTACTAACTGTACATGGTATTTCATTCTTGACCTACCTTTCTGAATCACCCTGTATAGAAGATATTCAAATTATTGACCGAACTTGTATAGATTCTTCCATTCTGGCAGGTGTCCACTTTCAATTGAGCATTCAATGTATTTCTTTTTCTTACCTCGAAGAAAGGGTTCTTTCTGTGGAAATACACAGAGGTTCAGCTTCCATCATTTTTGCTTTTCAGTTAATCTAATTTTGTATTTTTTTATTTGGGTTACAACCAGTATAACCCCTGACAATGAGAAAGTTATTTCACTTTACCACTGCCAGAATTACAAAAACTCAATCTATCCCAAACGACATGCCAAACCGTCACGCCAGGGCCATAACTAAATTTTAAGGACGTTAATACCAAACAAACCAAACCAACTAAATTTTACGATTAGTTAGGTCTTTTCTCGTTAGCCCATCTCTTTTTGAGAAAACACAGTATTGCACTTGGCCTGCTGTGAAATTAATTAACAATAAAAATGGCCAGTGAAAAATGCTAATTTTTGTTGAATAGAATCAGTCACAAAGGAGATTTTTTTATGCAAACATGTCTCAACTTTTGAGAGAATACTGATAATTCTTGTTTGTAATAAGAAGAAAAAATAGGTTAAAACGACCAGAGCTAAAATTCTCACGGAAATGCTTGTATGAGACAGCGCTTCTTCTACCATCTAGTGTCTTAAATTTATAACTGCGGTCCGCTACTAATTCTTAGAATTATTACAGCAGGCATAATCATAGAAGGGAAATAGTGAAACTCCGTAGTTCTCTATGCTCCACCGCATGATAGCGCCACTGATGTTTTGGCTCCAAGCTTATTTTCCTGTTAACGCTTATTTACAAAGTGATAAAATCTAAATGAATGACAACATATCAAAAATAAAATTTCAATCAACTGAGTGTATTTATTAAACTTTATTGCCTTTTATTATTATTAATAAATTTAAAACAGGATTATACTCTTAAAAAATAATTAACAGTTCAAGTTTAATCAGAGAAAGATTTCAAATATTAAGAGAACAAAAAGCAAAATTTTTACTTGTTTTACTTTTAACTGCATTATAAACATTTCTCCTCAACTCTCTAGCCAGAAAATAAAAGTTAGCTGGATATAATACAAAATACAGGGTGGACAAAATACAGTCGCTAAACACTTAAATTCTTGTGGACGTTAGTCTTTATGTTTTTCATAACAAGTTCCATAACAAAGAAGAAAGAAAGCAATTCGTGTCCTTTTCTCATGAAATTCAACTCCCTATAATGATATTAACTACCTTTCCCCCACTCTCCTCTCCCTCCAACTATTCTCTAATTTGTTACGGGGCTTCCTACAGCTTCTTTCAGTGTCTTTGGCTTTCCCTCTTTACATTTTTTCCCCTCCATCCCCCCCCCCCCCCCATAAGCCCCTATTATCGATTTCACTCTATCCAAAAGTCAGTATTTTACAGAAGCTTACCACTCTGTGTTCATTCCTTTTTAATAAATTAATTATAAATTTAAAGAAACATTTTGTGTAGCATAATCATAATATGAGAGAACTATGATTATGCATCTATTTGATTGTTTTATTCATTTAATTTTTTAAATATACTTACTTTCATTAACAATTTATTTACTTACATGACAAAGAAAAAATGAATAATATTTGTTCTACAATATCTTTTAAATCAAATTAAATAAACGATACCAAACTGCAAAACAATTCCTGTGATTGAAGCCACAACTGCAGTAGCGCCACAGTTTCACAAAACTCCCGCGGAGACAATTTGGAGTGACTGTACACTTTAATGTTCGGTTGCAAGTTTTTCTACAAATATCAAAAATTGTAGTTTACTTTTAGCTCTAATAAAGAAACGTATACAACAAATGGATTCAGATAAGCATTACATCTTCAGTAATAAAAAATTATTTTCTTCTGTGTCAATGCATAAGGAAGTTTCCTTACTTCCCTTCTATGATAATGCAGCAGCTAATACTCATTTGGCTTCTACTGGAAAGTATCATGTTATAGCGCTTATAGGGATAATTCTGCAGGTTTTTCTTAACATAAAGATTTCTATCTACGTCTTTGTACAAGTGTATCCGGCTTTGTAGTTCCCCATTTAAAAGATTATGGGGGTGATATTCTTCGCGACCATGGCATAGTGGCGGAATGAACCGCTTTTTAACACTGGGGATTCTGACCTGTCAGCCTTTGTATTTCATGGCTTTTCGAAGCTACCTTTATACAGGGTGTCTAGCACTTTGATGTACAGGGTGGGGCATGGGAACTTCTTTTTTGAAAATGAAATAAAAATCTGTCCACATTTCAAAACTCTATTATTTTTATTATTCTCCTGTCACACAACACAGAAGATTGTATTTTACGCCGTTTAAAAAGAATTTCTTTTAAATGTCGGCCTCCAATATCACTAAACTGATTGAGTCGAATTCGGAAGTTTCGGTCCACTCTTTCAAACGTGGCAACCAGTATATTGGCAATTTCTGCTGAGATGTTGGTCAGTACGTCCTCTAGGGTCATTATCAACCAGGGATTTGAGATAACCCCCCAAAAATAATCACAGGGGGCTAAATCAGGCGAACGCACAGGCCAGTTTACGTTCCCTCTCAGGGAGATCAGCCGCCAATGAAGGCTTGTCTCAAAAAATCGATTGAAAGCCTGACGGTGTGAGCTATGGTCCCCTCTTGACGTTGTTTACGCGCAGAACGCTTGGGAGACCAAAGAATAGAAAACGAATTCGTTCGGCATTTTCGGGTGTTGTGACGGTCCTCGGAGGTCCTTTCTTTTATTTTGGACACATTCCCCGTTTTCCTGAAGGCATCCACCCCCAAAAGATCAGGAACACGTCCACGCGGGGAAATTTCAAAGTGCCGACGAAAGGCTTGTTGCACACAGATGATGGAATGGCCGTTAGAAAAATGCGCCTCCACAGCGAAAGTGCGCTGCTCTCTCGACCGAAGCATTTAGGAACTAAAACAAGTGGCGATACAAACTTCTCTTCCGGGCCATTTCATTGTGCTCTTCTCATCCCTCTGTGGTGCTCACTAACTTAATCATGGCCCATTCAAATACGGAAATTTCCATGTCCCACCCTGTATATTGTGATGTTCGAGTAAATTCGTTCATCACACTTTTTCTTTTAGAAAATAAAATGCTAAATTTTCTACCTCAATTAATTATTTGACTTGCAGCCATTAAAGTTATGTTATAATTTAAACCTTGATAAATTATGATGATTTAACTTTTTCTTAGTTTTTTATTTTAGCCCGGGCAATATTATTAAACGTTTTTTTTTATTTAGTAGGTAAAAATGGAAAGTTATTTTATTACTTCTTTTCTGGCTACTTGTCATTTAAACTATATATATATTTACTCATTTCCCAATTTGTATTTTGGATGGATTTTGAAATATCTCAACAGCGATGTTCTTTGATTAAATAATGTGTACACATTTTGATATAGTAATTTTTCTTATGGACATTTCCTTATAAATGTTTACTTTTAAAACATTTTCTTTTTTGCAAGCTGAAACCAATTTGCTTGATTAGAAATTTGGCTGATATTTTCTTTTGTTGACACTTTTGCATCTGTGATGTTTATACATGGATCCTATTAATATTAGAATTTAAGTTATATAATGAGATAAATTTTGTGCAGTTTTTTTTAGATGGCTTAATTTAATGTCATCAACAATGTTTATGAAACATATTTATTGTTGTCATTTCTTTTGGAGTTGTTCCATAAGTTACATAGTCATGCTCTGAAGTGTGCCCTTCAATTGTCGCCGCCTGCTAGCCGTGTGCTTCTTGGCTGTTGCCCCAAGAGCATAAAAGCTTCAACCTAAGGAAATTTCATCACTATTTTTACAAACTTTGGGGACAGGTTCATTACACTAGAACAGGAAAAAAAGTTCGCATAAACATGGGTTCTGATTTGAATGAGAACTGAAATATGAACAGAAAAAAAAATGGCGCCACCAAGCTCAACAAGTGAACAACTCAGGTTCTATAACATCTAGGTTGGTGAAACTTGGAGGAATAGTGGAGGACATAAAACTATTTATACCGTTAAATTTGATCGAATTCCAACGTGTAGTTTCCATTCAAACTCGTAACACATGCTCACATGTTCAGTACTAACCCGAACGTTTTACGATGCTAACTTGGAAACTACTCGTTGGAATTCGACCAAATTTTAACGGTATACACAATTATATGTACCCTATTAGCCTGTGCAACAAATTTGAACTATTTTCCTGTCCTTTATATGAAACTATGTGATTCTATATAAAAAAAAGGTATGTCACGTGAAGATAAATAGCAAAGTAAGTATGCGCAGTGGAATAAAGATCACATTGACAGGAGACGGAATTGAATGGATAATAATGTTTATTGTAAATATCAATGAATAAAAAAAAGAAACTACTCGTAAAGCCATAGCTTTGGCCAAAAAGACCAAAAATAAAAACAGCTTAAATCAAGCAGCTTAACTCTAAGCATAAATTATACATATTTAAATCCTTAAGCTAGAGCTCGATAAAGCTTACTCTACTAAAATTATCTATCTATCTTCGTCTATACATATAATAAAACTGTAGCCGACCCGGTGTCTGTACATAGAACAAATTTAGGAAAATCTTATGCCACAGCTTTTACTAACACTACCAGAAGCCAAAACTCTCATTTTTAGAATTTTTGTCTGTCTGTCTGTATGTTTGTTTGTTACCTCATCACGCAAAAACTACTAAACGAAAATTAACGCGGTTTTCATGATCGCATTGTTTAAGGTGTAACTTAAAGACTGGTGTGTGTTTTATCGTGATACGCCATCTAGAAGCCGAGTTCTAGGCCAAAATCTCCTAAGCTGGTGGTTGAATAAAAGCTGACATGCGGTCAAGGTATATTTTAGTTCACAAAACAATCAACTATGTAACAATGTGTTACGAGTTGAGCAACAAATACCTAGTAGCTTTTACCTGACAGTTTTGTTACGTTGTACGATTGTTAAAATACATTAAGTTGGATTGTAACTAAACTTATGCAATAGAGCGGGCAAATTCGACTCTTCAGTAAAACTCTGGATTACTAGAGTACAGCAATTACCTTTTCCAATGCTAGCAGATAATACCGGTTGTTGATTGGTTGGTTTGAGGTCACGTGAGTTTTTTTGAGCCATCTTTGGCCCAGACATTTATACATTTATTAAGGTTTATTATTTTAATTATTGTAAACAAAATTTAAAGGAAAAATAATAGCTACAAAAAAAATGGTTTCACGCAAACGATCTAATCTTACTTCTGTTTGTGCAGGACCTAAGCGAGCACGATTGAGACGACCAGCAGAAAGCTAACCGTAGCGTCCAGCGTTTAGAGTCGCAGCAAACTAGAAGTGCGAAGTCTCGATCTCTAGAAACTCTATCCGAGCGTGAAGCGCGGTTGAGTTACTCCCGAGCGCAGTCCGCTCGCGGTCGCTCTCTAGAGACACGCGATCAACGTGGCTCACGTTTGGATGCTAATACAGAGTGATCCAAATGTCGTGCACATCGAAATAAATAAAAACCGGATGATATTAAATAATACTATTTACTACTAATATACTAATTACACGGCACGTCTATATTTTAACAACAGAAGCACAAGATATAAATGTTTCAAAGCAGCCGATGAAACTTTTCAATTATTAATTTAATTGTAGACAATCGAATTAGAATGTACGCGATTTTTGGATCACCATGTAGAAACCGAAATGCTGTGTCATGGTCTGAAGAGAGTAGTGCAGAACGTGAACGTCGTTTGAGTGGCGACCGGTCTCGCCACGGTGAAGCCTGAAGTGTAGAAAATAAACAAGATTGTGAATTTCTTTTACTCTCTACGACATAAAATATCTTAATCTCTGGAGACTGATGAGGAACAAGAATCACATTTGTCTACTGAGCGTTTCAGCCATGAACTTTCGCGCTTATTGGAGACAGAAGAGCAGTATAAGCTTCGTTTGTCTGCCACCCGGCGTTGGTACCATGAGAGACAAGTTGTGGTAGTGAATCATTTGACACAAGAACGCAGTCGTTTGCCGAAAGTGCGGCAAATAGAGTCTACCCAGAAACGAACTATATAGTTAGAGGAAGATCAGCTGTGTAATGCCTTTTACAGGTTGTTTAACATGTCAATGGTTTATGGACCTGAAGAGCTGCCGTAGATTGAAAAAGAAAAAAACGAATTTAGTTATGATTCAGTAAATAAATTTTCCGATGTTCTCGACCAGGCCCTAAGAAATGTGCACATATTGTCGTGCCTTAGAGCGGAAGAGAGAACCTAAGAGAATGTGCTGTTCTTCAGGAAAGTTCGACTAGAAAGAATGCAAGAACTACCAGAGCCATTAAGAACATCTAGAATCGAAAAACTTTTTGGATTGCATACGGGGCTATAATAGCTCTCTTGAAATGACTTTTTTCGGAGCAAATCAGATTATTAAAGGTGCATTTTTACCCACACTCAAAATACAGAGTCAAGTTTATCACTTAATTGGCTTTTGATTTACCAAGACCAGGTAAATGTTAGGTTAAAACATACTTATAACTTGAACGTTGAATTATTAAGTGGGTTGCAAAATATGCTCCATTGTGTGAACCAGTATGTTAACTGTTTCAAACTTGCACTTGATTCTGTTCCCACTGATAATCGGAATAATCACAAATTTGTAATTGCTGCAGACAAAAGACTGACAGGAGCTCACCTAGGTCGGTACAGTGATCCTACCACGAACGAAGTAGCCGTCCTTTTGGTCCTTGTGATAGGAGGGATATTTTTTTTACGTATACAGGATGATCGTCTTCAAACGATCAGCGAAACACATCGCGCCTGTGGTTCATTAGAGTACCCTTTAATGTTTTGTCGAGGGGAAGACTGCTATAATTTTCCCTTTATGATTTTGACCACAAATAGTTGCTACAAATTTCAACAAGAAAACTTCTGCTGTGCAGTAATAGAGTTTCATAATCCAGTTGCGTTAGAGGAAGCATATCTATCTTGGCAGATTTCGTGGACTTTTCAGTCAGTTTTAGTTGGATATGTATGCCAAAATTGAAACTGAGAGTTTGATTTTCAAAGACAATTACGTGAGGAAAATTATGTTGACCTTAGAGACGATTAGCAGCGGGATACCGATGGTGTAAACGTGGGTAGAATGATGATTCTTTCATCCAAAATAACTGGAGTCCAAGATATATGCACGAGCGCACTCAAGATGCTTTATGTCTGAAAATATGGTGGAGCAGATTTATTTATTACCATGATGACCATTCCTAGGTGGCTTGATATAAACACCAACTTGCTTCCTGGGCAGACATCCTGTGATAGGAACGTCTTGCTTTCTCGGGTATTTCATTTAAAGCAGAGCGTCTGATAGACTTTCTTACAAAACAGAAGGTATTTGGAGCTCCGATGCTACATGTGCTCAATAGAATGGCAGAAACATGGTTTATCCTATTAGCATAATCTTTTACCCAAATAAGAACTCATGAAAACTATTGATTGTGTGAAAGAGCCTAAAAATGAGCAAGCGACTGCAATAAACCGCAGCATTTTACAAAACATTGAAGGGAATGAGGTGATATATAATTCTATAAGTATGGTCTTGGATCAAACTGTTACCACCACTTATCCGGTAGAGTTTCTTAACACTTAGTGCATCCGAACTTCCCGCGCATAATACTGCCCTGAAAGTTGGTGTTCTGATGATGCTTCTTCAGAATATAACCCTCAGAAGTTGTGTAATGGAACTCGGCTTAAAGTAGTATCGCTACAAAATATTATTATTGAAGCGGAGATCCTAATGGGCTGTGTTGCTGATGAGATAATTTTCATACCCAATATACCTCTCATACATAATAACTTTCACTTTTAATTATGCGCGTGCGATTCCCAGCCAGCGTCTGTTTTGCTATGATCATTAGGAAGTCACAAGGACAGATACTCCGGGCCGCTGGCCTACATACCAGCTGCTTCTCGCACGGACAGTTTAAATAGCCTGCTCTGGGGTCGAAGATAATCTGTTCATAGCAGCTTCTATGGGAAAAAAGGAAAACGTTTTAATAAAGAAATCCTTTAATAAACGGCAAATTAAGCTATACCTTAAGTGATAAAAAACGTGTTGGCTTACCTCTTTTATTCTATTTTATGTTCTTTGTATATGTGTTCCTTTGTGTCAATAAAGAATGTTTGTATTGTATTCTATTATACAAAGGTTATATTCAAGTACTTATACATATCATAATTTCTATACTTTCCAACTTTTTTTAAACTATATTCCGGTTTAGAATTCTTAAACATCCACGCAGATGAAGTCGCGGGCATCAGCTAGTATGACAATAAATCAGTAAACGTTGCTTACGGACATCATAATAACAAGTTCAGGAAGAATGATATACCTTAAAATTGGACTTGACTTAAGTTACAAAAATTCCATCGGTATTAAGACCCCATAACCGAAGTGAAAACTTCTATAGCGATTATAATCGATTCTAAGTAATATACAGCATATATGAGTGATTTAAATACAGGGCAAGTCAAAATGAATCGATCCGATCTCTGAAACATATCTCTTGAAACAATAATTTGTTAAGAAATATAAGACTATTCCAAGTCCATCACACAAAACATGGCTCGAAATATCTTAGCCCACCAAATCAAGTCTAATGACAGTCATTTGAAAAGCACATTAAATATGAATGTATTCCTTAATTGACTTGTCACAGATATACAAAACACATTTTTGCTGTTAAAATGTAAATAACGATATGAGAGTCCAGTCAAAGTCTTAAATATGGTAGCTAGAGTCTTAGCACTTTATCCATAAATGAGTAAAGATTTAATTCAAAACCCACCAAAAATTATAGATTCGGCAATGTAAATAACATCCTATTGGCAACATAGATAATATAATTTTTCCTTTTACATTTATAACTGCCAGTCGAAGTTTTCTCCTTTTTCTTTTGACAAAGGAAGAACACAACGCTAACGCTGTAGCTCACTCACTCAAGGGTAAAAATCTCTATTTCCCAATTTCGGACGAAATGGAACTTCACACTACACACAATAGAGCACAAAGGTGAATTTAATTGGAAACAAAATACTTTCTAACCAATATAAATTTCGGTCGGTACTTCTGCCGCTCCAAAGAATGGAAACTTAAGCTTTATGCGTGGCCTATGCACTTTACTAGTGTCGCGGACGGATTACGTACGTGAATCCCATTTCACAGTCAACATATGCCGTAAGTCCACACGGCTACCCCTTGTAGGTTAGAGTCCGCCCTCAGCTGGGAATAACGCAGCTCTGTAAAACACCCCCTCGCAAAACGAGTAAAACTTTTTATACCGAACCGGGCGTTTACATGGTAACTTACCCGTAGCTCCGCTATCTCGGCAAATAGGCCTGGTTGCCTCGTGCCGTTCACAAACTCCGCATTCCGCTCATTCGTCGGGTCGCTCTGCGTCGTTGACGACTTCGCTGTAGCGGGTGCTCCATTACCGGGCGAACCGTTTTTTTCTGCATTTGTAGATGAAGGCCGGAATGATGAACCTCTCACGACGGACTTCTTGGCGGCTTCTCCTGCAACTCCAATCGCTAATAGCGTTCTCCCATGTCGGGGCCTGGTTGTCTGCCTTCGAGAAGATTCCCACGATCCATTCACGTTGGCTTCCACATAACGGCTCTCTCGCTCACCAAAGTCTCTCGTTCTACGACGAATTTCGCGCTCCTGCTTCTGATTGGCTCCAGAGTGTCGCATTAGTTGACGTCTTTGCTTTCGTCACCCATCGCCCGAATTTGTAGGATAGAAAATACGTGTCCAGTAACGATGGGTGACGTCATCGGAATTCGAGGTGTTGATTGAATTCCGTGACAACGTACTTGATTCAAATATCAAAACCAAAATGGTCTATCACGTACCCTTTTTGTAGGAGACCCACTTCTCTGAGAAATGTAACAGAGGCTTAATTATAGAAAACACAAACGCTAAAGTGATTTTTGGCCTTTTCTTTTTGTAGGGCATCTGTTTGCGTGTCTCTGGTAAAACACCAGCAATATTCAGTTAGCATACTTCTATTCCACTGTCCATTGAAACGTTTTTCAAACATAGAGATGTCCTGGTAAAACCTTTCCCCATGCTCATCACTAAACGTGCCAAGGTTTTGAGGAAAGACGTCCAGATGTGAGTCCAAAAAGTGTAGTTTTAATTGCATATTGGAACTTACAACATTAAACCATTTCATCATGCCACCAAGAAGATCATTTGAATGCCAACAAGATCATTTGAATGCTGAAGAGCGTTTTCAGTTTTCTCATTTCCAAGGAAACATGAGCACACTGATTTGAATGCCAATCAGGCTGCTTTTTTTTTTACTTTTGACAGTTTTTTTTTCAAACTCTTCATTATGTTAGACTGCTTTAATTTGCGGGCTAATAAAAACCCCTTCTTTTACCATTGCCTCACTTCAATTTTTGAATTTGTTCCTGAGATGCAAGAAAGCCACTCCTTCTCTGTCCAGAGCTTTTGCAAATATTTTCATCAAACAGAGTTTAATGTGCAATGGATTGACAAGTGGTTCATGTGATATGTTTTTGGTGCCAGGAATGAAGTTATTTCTTGGAGGCCACTGTTTACGGATGTAGTAATTTTCTCTGTCATGGCTGTCCCATTCTCAGAGAAAGCAGCAGAAGTTAGTGTATCCCTTTACATGCCTGTTAATATTCCAATGACTTTCAAATCTCCACAGATGTGCCATTTGAATGGAGTGTACTCAATTAACTTCTGTATAGCACTCATAACATCGTAACTTTCCTTTGTATTTGTAGAATATGCTACAGGAACAGACGGACAAACATTGCCTATATAGAGTAGCACTACTTTGAGACTACGTTTGGACGAGTCAATGAACAGGCGCCATTTGTGTTCATGCCCCAATGCCTGAAATAGGCTATTCACGTCATAGCAATATACGATGTCTTCTTTCTCCGCAAATTAGTCTACAAAATGGCTTTTGATTGTGTCACGACTTTTAATTATGCTAAGTGAAATTTAATCTTAATTTCACCCTCCAGAGTACTAGCATAAGTTGTAAGCCGAGAAAAGTAGGAGAAGACAAACTATGGTTTGAAATTACTTTATGTTATTTCAATGACTAAAGAAATCAAATACGATTCAAAATTATCAAGTTTTAACATTCGGTGTCTTCTTGCCCTCGAGGCACATTAACAATATCTGAAATACTTCTTGAACTCCAGAAAATAGTCCAACTGGGTCCCGAGGAGTGAAATGCTTGCGAAATGGGTACAGTTGCGTGCCACCATAAAACTGGAGAACTGCGACCCGTTTGGGTTTGTGAGCGGACATCCGTGGCCTATCTCAGAAAGAAAAATGACAAGAATTACTGGATTGTAATTAATAAGTTGAATAAAGTTCTTTGCATAACCAACAAGAGTTAATTTTAAACTGAAATTTTCGAGCTTAACGCAAAATTTTAAACTGCAATCATAGCATTTAAATTTCCTAAATTAACGCTTCTTTTAATACAAGGTTAATGCTCTTTAAAAACTTATATTGTAACTTATTATATAAGAGAGAAAATGTCATACCCAACGCTGTAACCGATGAAGCCAAGCGCGGCTCGCGTCGTGAGATCTTAGCGCAGCCGCAGCTTGCAAAATTGTCGGAGTGGGAATACAACGATGGTTGTGCGCCTCGCCACTAGATAGAAACCTTATCTCTCATTGTGCGTTTGGATGCGTTGACGTCCAAAATTTTTTGAGGGCCTGAACCGGGGTCGTGGATGCTGCTGAGTTATCCACCGTGCTCTACGAGCGATCTGCCTTCCGTAGTTGAGGAACACTGCGAATGTACGGAGCTATTGTCAAAATTAGATCCTGAGTTCCGCTCGTCGTCCTCCTGGGTTGGGGTCCCAATTACAGAGGGAAATGGATCCGGCTGCTTGGACAGGCCCGTGGTCGCCACCTTTCTTGAAACAAAATCAGAATGTGGCAGCATATTAACAAAGTTTTTTTTATTTCCACTCGCCTGTCCGGACGTAGCGACGTCGCATTCTCCTTGCCAATGAAGTTAGCTGTCGCTTTCCTCGTACGTTCCGATTAGCAATATCCCCTTGAGTGTGTGGCGCTCCGTCCTCTAACTTCCTTGACAAGATTTGGATAAGGCCTTGCTGCGGGTTGAGAATATTTCCTAGCATGAGTCACAAAATACATTGTGTATCATTTGTGAGCATTATTGATATTTTGTTAATGCTAATAAAATCCAGAGATTACATACTTTCTTACATCCCGAAAAAGCGAAATTCGTTCGATTGATTCAAAGTTAGATCTTGTTATAAAAGCCGCCGAGCTGCTTAAATTCGGATTGTCGAAAATCTTTGTATTATATCCTTCATAGTGTAACTCTCCGCTATGAAAGTGACTTGTTATCCTCGTGTTATTAGCCGTTATTTTCGTATGGTAATTTTAAATTATGCGTATGATTAAATTGATCTAATTGTCGAGAAAATTTCATTACTTTCTTATAAACATTTTGTTAGTGCAAAGAAAAAAACTGATAACAATCATATATACTAAATCTATGGTTACTAACGACGGTATATAACTAAAATTATTATAAAATTATTATACTATTATTCGATAAAATGAAAATTTATAACATTTAAATAAGTTTATCATCTAAAATACTTAACGCATAATTAATGCTACATAATGTATAACTCTTTTGTTTTTAAGAAATGTTAAAAGAGACTATGTTTTTTTGTTGTTTCATATTCATCTGACATAGACCATGAATAGCTAAAAATCATAGGCGGACAAGTTGCAGATCCACACGAATTTCCTTTCATGGTAAAACAGTATCCGTAAAATTCCTAACCTAAAAATCTCAGAATTTAATTTGATCCTAATTTAAATTTTATATATTTCAAAAAAAAACTACTGTCTTATAAATAAAGAACTGGAAATTTATTTGCTACAGATTTAACTTCTACAAGTTATTAATATTGTTTTTTAAATAATTTGAATTTTTAAGAAACGGGTGTGATAAACTTCTAGTTTAGTTTTTTATGATTGTGCTATCTTAAAAAATAATAATGCATTCGGTATTTAATATTAAAAAGCTAATTCAATATCAGATCATTTACTAATGAGAGCTTCCGTCTTAAATATCCATATGTACTTTACACAAAATAAACGTTATCTTCCAGTCAGCAAGAAATGTTGCAATCGCTAGTTTTATATAAATTCGAATAACCTATAACTTCTTCATTAAATAAATTCGTTTGATGTTATCAGTTGAACATGAAAAAATAACATTTTACCAATTTCTTTCTTACTGGTTTCGAAAATTGTATATGAATGCATATGAAGATCTAGTGATAGCAACTATTTCTATCAGAGAGCAGATTAAGATAGACAGTCAAGCGAGAATATTTTGCATTAATCTAGGCTTATTTGGAATTCCGTCGAAAAAAGAGGACTTCTCACTGCGTGGAATTTCTGATTCACAAGGAATACATATTATCAGCAGCACACTGCTATTTTCAGTAAAGTATAACTTTTGCGTTAATTTCTTGCCCTAATATAGTAATCCTTTTTCATATTTAAAAATAATTGACATATTTCTGCACATGTCCCGTTTTTGACAGTTTGAGGTTGAACAAGAATGAGGTTAACAAAACAGGCTGATTTTTATCCGGATAATGCATACATTTCGTTGAAGACCATAATAATATTTAATTTCAGAACGAATGCACTGAATGAACAAAGAAATATGCTTTATTCTGTGTCCTTGCATATTCTCATTTATGGAAGCCCACACGTCTCCGTCATTGAGTGTTGCTACGTCGTCTTCTTGAGAAAAAATTTCATGTATTCCGTGTTACGTTGTTATTAGTTGTTTGTTTTATGTCAAAATAAACTCAAATGCTCTAAATATGTGTGTGTATACTTTGTCTTCAGCGGAAAGCGCTGTTGTCGGTGGCTGCTAGTGATTTAATATTGTTGGATCAATTTTTGAAATATGAAATTGGAGAAAATTTAAGTAATTATAACTTAATATTAAATAAACGACTTAATAAAATATGGTAAAGTATTATGCTTTAATACGAGGGCTTATTGAAAAGTAATGCCTCCATGGCTGTAACTTTTTTATTTGTTAACCGATTTTCAAAATTCTTTTTGTATCTTATACTCACATTTGTCCTCTATGTAATGCACTTTTCGACATAGTCCCCATCCCTTTCCACGCATTGCGCCAACGCGTGGCTAGTTGAGTGAACTCGTCGGAGAGGAATTCCGGAGTTGTTATCGACACCAGGATTAAATGGCAGCTTTGGACCCTCTTCTGGAGTACGATAACGTCCCCCCGTACACGAGTCGCCATACGCCAGAGGCGTTGCAGCGCCTACGGTTCAAAGATGAATGACTGAAGTTCAAAGATGAAAGACTTTGCACCTTGCCACTTTCACCGCTTCCGAAAGAAGAAAGAGCCCCTTAAGGGACATGAGTTGGTTCTGACGGCGAGGTAAACGTTGCAATTCAATAATAATGGCGTCAGGCGAAACATGTTGATTCAATTGATTCAATATTAAATACGGTATTACAGTCGTCTAATTGAGTGTATTTAAATTAAAATAAGACACATTAATTCTCCTTCAAAAATGTCTTTTGTGATTATACAGTGTGTCCCAAATTGATGTATACACTCTCTAAAACTTTATAACTCAGCAACGAAATGAGATAGAAATATTACGATTGTTGTATTTTATTCCTTAAACTTCTTAAGCCCGTACATGTTCTTCTGCCACAGTACACTCCAAACACCGACGTCGAACAGAATGACATACTGACTGGGTTGTTGCTAATGGAACATCATTGATGAAATGAATATTGGATTTGGCGAAACCAATTTTACGAGAGCACTTCCTGACTGACATCTTTTGGATCCTGAAAAAAACCTCGATGATGGTATCTACACTCTCGTTAACAGAGGAACTTCTCTTTCTTCGGCACCGACCTTTCAACACATCTTTCACCGTTTCTTCGGCTTCAAACTTGCCTCAGAGTTTTGTTATTGTTACCCTTACAGGCGCCCGAACGATGAGAAACAAATCCCAGCATGCGCGCCACTATGTTAAAATCTTAAACCAGAGTCGGGAGAGAATAAAGCGTTAACAAGGAAGCCTGTGGGTAAGAATTCCTGAAGTCGGCTCCTCAAAAACAAACATGTCATGAAATTTAAAACTTTTATTATAATTTGGTAGTACTTAATAAGGTATTAAAATTTCCAAAATAATTTTGAAAAATTTCCGTTTGTTAAAAAATTATAAACAGACTTTGTTTTTGTTTCTATTTTCTAAAGAATCATATTTCTAGGTAATTTTTTCAAATCTCTTTGAAATTTTAAAGGTAACAAGTAAAAAGTATATATTTCAGAACAACACAGAAAAGAATGAGAAAATAATTTTAATAAAAAATGAATATTTTTTTAATATTCTCAATCGATTTCAACAATTTTGAAAAAGCACATTGAATCTGTAATTATTAACGACTAGCTGATATATCCGACATTACTCGGGCTGTTTAGTTGATGAAATTTTGCATATCCGAATTCGAATATAAATGAAAACCCCTTAATAAAGTATATATTCACTTTGGAAAAACGAAAAGCATTCTTTAAAGTGCTCGCACTGGAATTTTGTGTCCAGTTGAGTTATTCCAGGAAATTTCGACATTGCACCCTTAACATTTTAGAATATCAAAGAAAGACTCCTATGAATGTTGAATTACAGTATATACTCAACGAGTTTTTTTCAAAATTGTTGAGTTCGATTGAGAACATTAAAAAATATTCGTTTTTTTATTAATGATTTATTTTTGTTACACAAAAAAATTTTTTCTCATTCTTTTATGTTTTATTATAAAATACTTTGTACTTGTTATCTTTAAAATTTTAAAGAGAATTGAAATATTAGCTTGAGATATGGTTTTTTAAACAAAATATTACCAAAAAAATATATTTGTTTATAACTTTTTAACAAATGGAAATTTTTCTAAAATATTTTGAGAATTTTAATACTCCATTAAGTAATGCCAAATTATAATAAAAATATTAAATTACGTGACATGTTTGTTTTTGAGGGACCCATTTCAGAAATTCTTACCTACTGTGTATATTTTGCATGTGTAGCTTATGTATTCCAATTAGAATGGAAGTATTGGGCAAAGTACAACTAAACAAACAAATAATTGCTGTGTTGTAGGATAAATACATATAAAACACTTCAAAAATTGGAAAGTTGTTTAAGTTTTACTCTTTTCCGTTTCGTAAATGGTTTGGTTTGGTTTGTTTGGTATTAACGTCCTTTTCAACTGCCATAGTCATTTCAGGACGGCGTTATAGGGGCCGCAAATTTTGCCTCGCAAGGGTTCTTTAACGTGCAGCCGGCAAAGTTTCGTAAATGGAAAGGTACAGTATTTTATTGAGAACAATGAAAATGAATATTCTCAGAGTAATAAGTGTGGTTGATAATTATACCTTAGTCATTGTCTGATTGTGGAAAGGAAAATGCTGTAATATATGCTGTAAAATAAAATTTATAATTTTTCTACATTTCTATAAAAATACATAATTTTGGTAAATAAAATTAATCATTAATATCCCTAATTGCAAATGATATTAAAGTACTTTCTGTATACATTCATTTTGCACTTTTTAATGCAGACATTAACAATCAAACATTTTTTTTTGGTAAAAAAAAACAACAACAAAAAACAACAACAAACAAAAAAAAACATAGATAAAACAATGTGTACAAATGGTCATTTATTACATTTTTGGCTATTCCACATTTGTTAAATACCGAAGAAGATTTAAAATAAAACATAAATTAATTAAAATAAAAAACAGTAAAGTTTGTTTGTGGAACTTATTCTGGTGATTATATAAATAAAATATTTTTGAAATTAAAATAAAAAATTGAAAAAGAGCTAAATCATCCATTGAACAATGAAAGAGGGAGTAATTTAATATCGTTAAATTTCATTTCACAGCTTTAATTATGTTTATTTACATTCAATAGTGTGAAACTTTACAACGCGAATATTAGTTAAAATAAAGCGCGCTCCCAGTGATAGTACGTCGGCTGCTCACCAGGTGTAATTTAGATGCGCCACCAAGCGATCGTTCGGTTGCCTATTGGCAGTGGTGTACCAAATTCAACCCTCCAACGTGGAACCTCAACAACATTCTCCACTTTCTAATAAGATTTCAGTATCCACTTACGTTCTTCGAATCAAAGTCTCACCCCCATTTTGGTTTACAAACAAATGAACAACAATGAACGTGTTGTTATGCTTTTCCAGCGCTATCTGGATCCTACACAACAAAACTTATATTTCTATCTCATTTCGTTGCTGAGGTATAACGTTTCAAATAGTGTGCACTTCAATTTGGGACACACGAACGAGATTAATATAATTAGAGTGGAAATTAACACTAGTCATCAGCGCCCCCACTATGAAGTGGTGGTAACTAGCGTCAGCCATTACCTTTGAGGTATAAGACGTATGCAAGCTGTAACTAATAAGATGCATTTCCTTTCTTTAGATTTTATTCTAGCTTATTATTTTAATTATTTAGCGATGTAGTGACATTTACGAGGGTGTCTTACGCTTGCTCGGCGTTCAATTGTTCGAATAAGAGAGAAAAACGATCGGATATCACCTTTAACAAGTAATTAGGCCTAGCCCAGATTAATAAAAGCAAGAACAGATGAAGTAGGCCTTCATATGTGCTTGATAAAAGCTAAGGTTAGCCTATCTTGTTCATTATTTCCTGTATTCTGAGTTCCTGATTAGATTAGCCGTTAATACTTACGGAAAATAAAGATAAAACTTAACGACATGTTAACGCACTACCACCATATACTTTCAATCAGTATAATATCTTATGCAAACTCCGATTCATCATCGCTAAAAAGTTGGTTACCCGAACCGCTACACGTCAATTGATATCTTAGGCCAAGTTCTTTAGTGTAGCGGGCTTAAGATGTCCGGTAAACGAACGTTTAAGCTACGGATAAATCGGAATTTGCATAAGAAATTATACTGAAGGTATATGGAGCTAGTGCGTTAACATTTCGTTAAGTTTTATTTTCCGTAAGTATTAACGAATCCTCAATCAGTATGAGCCTTGGTATACTAAAGTACACTTATACCAATAGCATTTATACTCTTTCCACTCCGAGAGCAAAATTTCGATTGTACATTTGTTTAAAATGTAAATACTTACTTTGGCACCTTAACTATATCTTAACAAGAAATTAATCCTCCCGAGGAAGACAGCGGAAGCCCTGAGATCATCTATATTTACTCTTTTATTTCACGTTTTAACCCCCTCTCAATTTTTTATTTTATTTTAATTGATTGTAATGCAATACGTCCATTGAGGGCCTATATGGCCGGAGACCGACAAGTTGGGTCCCTGGATCGACCTGGATTAACGACAATGGTCACAGCAGCCGGGGAGGGAGGGGGCGGGGGTGAAGTTCTTATCTCACTGATGGTCTAGCGGTGCCTGATGTTGCTTAACTTCCCTGAAGTTGTGTGTTCAGTGGAAGCCCTCCAGGCCACGGCCTCCCCCTCTAGTAAAATTTTTAAATAGTAAAATTGATTTTCTCGAACGTAGTATTTAGAAAGTGTAAAAGAGCTCTATCTTCTTTCGTTTTTGATCATTTCCGATCGAATGATATATAACATGCCTTAGTTCTAAAGACCAACTGCCACCCTCGAAACTTCGATTCCAGTGGGCCAATCAAAGCCAAACTAAATAGTGACGATGCACATCCTCATAGCAAGTTACATTTCGAATTTCAGCCTTCCGCCTCAAAAATGTGGAAATTATGAAGGGGACGGACAGACAGACATTGTGAAACCAATAAGTAGCCCCATTCTTCCGCTACTTAGTAATGATGTAAAATAAATAATTCCGAGAGCAGAATATATATTTCCTTTAGAATCCAAAGGAATAATTATTTGATGAAAAATAGGAAAGAAAATAATAAAACGTATGGCGTAAGATAAAACTCTCACAGACCATTTATGAGTTATTTAATAATTAGTTTCTCTTATTTCTGTATATAATAATATTATATAAGATAATAAATGAATTAAATTTCACAGAGATTTATTATTTTCATTTTATATTCATTTCCTGCATACAACGGCATGATAAATATGATTGTAATAAACCGAATGTTTATACTTCTTATTATGACTTCATCATAATATTTCAAATTTTTACCTTCAGATCATAGAAATAGGTATCAGATCAGCAAAATAAAATTAAATGTTTTTGATATTCTTACAAATGCTACTTAATGACACCATAAATTGTCCACCCTATTTCTTGAGATATCGCCAGTTTTCAACGATTTTTTACCCATTTTGATTTTTGTCGATTACAGCGCCATCTGTGACCGAAATGACTCGATTTGTAGGTCAAATTGAGGTAATTTTTTTCTGGAGAATCCGAATCTGCAATAAAAAATGGGGGTTCTTATTTAAATTTTTTAACTCCTCCCTCCCCCACCTCCAGGGGGTGGGGGTGGAGTTGGGGGGGGGTCGAGTCTGGTATCATTAGATGTCCCCCTTCGAGACGAACTTTTTTCATTCTACACTTTTTTTGATCCGATGTGTGGTTCTCGAGATATTTCAATGTCTTCTAATTAATTGAACACCCAGTACAAGAGACTGGTATAGGCCTCGGGGGCCCCTAGCGACCTCATATACAATTGAAGCTATAACATTTGAACGGAAAGGCCTAGGGACCTGAAAATTTGTTTAATCTTTGTGTGGTATTTAAAATTTTAGCTAATATATATTAAAAATTTCATAAACCTCTTGGCATGCGGCCTCAATCTCACATCAAGCTATAAATTTTAAACCAGAAGTCCAGAAACCTGAAATGTTTTGTATTTAAAAATGTTGCTTAAAATTTTTGGTATTACACACTAAATCTGATATAGTCCTCTGAGGCCTGGGCAGGGGCCGCGAGGCTCCAAATACAAATCAAGCTACATGTATAACTTTTGTACGAAAAGGCCTAAGAACCTGAAATTTTGTATTTGTGCCCCTCCACTTATTAGAGTCACGAGCCGCTACTGCTCGTAACATTTTGATGCTAAAACTCTTATATCGTTAGATAAAGATGGCTTAACTAATTTTTATGTGTCATTGTTAGTGCATCCACATTTTCTGGCTTTCTAGCTTGGTTTTAGCTGTTTGATATGCTATAACTTGTGAACTACCTGCATCTCACATTTTTGTGCTTTACTCATGTACCAAATTTCATTGTCATCCGCCATTCTCAAGGTCATATAGTTCCCTTGTTAGCATAATATAACGTCCTTTTATAAAGTTAAATAATGTAACATTGCATACAATTAAATGAGAGAGATTGTATAATTTAAATATCTACAAAGGGAGGCGTCGATTGGACATCGAAATTTTGGATGATATTTGAAGCATTGAGCTTCAATCTTATGGCAAATCGAATGTTTCTTATTAGATTAAGAATGGTTGCTAGTTTGTTAACTGCCACTTTACCTTTTAAATAGCCCCACAGGAAAAACAAACCTCTAAGGCTGCCAGGTAAAACAGTCGTGTCAGCCTATTCAATAACACGTCCGGAGAATTTTGTGCGCAGTAGAGAGTTGTTCATGTATAGATTTGCAAATATCAAATGGTTTTTCGAATTATTGTCCACGATAATAGCCTATGCCTGCATGAAATTTAGATGTAAGTCAAAACTTCACCCATAAGTTTACATGCCAAATGCCAAAGTAACAACTCTTTTGCAACCTTTTCCATTGCTAACGATCTCGTTAGATATCCCATTGGTAACTACTTCCAGGAAGTTCTGAAAAACTTAATTTTCGAAGATGATGGACCAGGCCAACCTCGTGATTACTAATATATTAGAGCTCCCGTTCAAAGTTAGAAGTTTTCTCAAGCATCCCTGGCCCTTTCATATTCTGGACGTCAAACATCGACGACATTCAAAAGAAAAATAATAATCAGGTCTGGAAAGAGGCGGTAGAAAACAATTTATTGCCTGACGCGTTTCAGCGTTACGCTCTCTTCGGAGGCTGTTAAGCTACAGATTATGGGGACAATCGACAATCGAACAGTGTAGTGAAAAAGAAAGACGCGAGTGGTCCAGGAGCCAAGCTCACTTTGCACGCTCACCCAAAAAGTAAACCAGAGGAAGTACACTGAACTGAGAGAGAAGCCTGATGAACCTCTTTAGTCCTCCAGAGAATGAGTCCCGAGAAGGGACGAGTCCGATTGTGGATTGACGAATAGAGTCCCCAAAAATCAGCAGGATCCAGAAGATCCAATAGTTGGGGAAGACGGCCTTGTTAACGTCATCAAAGCAGACATCCAGGACATGGCGGGGTCTTCGAAACCTGAGGGGACCCTTAACAGCGAGTGGGTGGTCCAGGATTCCAGAAACCAGGGTGTTTTCATGATTCTCCATCTTGGGTAGCATGTTCTTCATAAGAGTCTGGACAAAGGTGCCTATGTGGGTCATCCCCAGATCCTCATAGATAGAGTGGTTGTTGGCAACTCTTCTGTCAAGTTGGGCAATGGACCGGAGAGCAACATTTTGGAAGTTCTGGAGATCCTTCCACCTAGATTTGCAAAGGAAGCCCAGGCAGGCATTCCATGAAGTAAGATACAACGAATCACAACCTTGTATGGGGCTGGCCAAGCCACTTTTATATACAAGTGGTAAGGGTTAAGTGGCCAATTACAATTAAAAAATAACAATAAAAACTATGAATAAGAAGATGCTTGGGTCCAGTCATCAATGCAGGGATCTCATAACGGATTAATGACTCCGGTCATCGAAGCGCGGACCTCCTAGAGAGCTGTATTATTACATCCGGTTGTTGGTTTCTTTCTTTTTGGAAAAGATGACGAGGAGCTGCAGGGTGTCTTCTCGTTCAAATACGGTCTTCTTATTTAGTAGGGTGTTCGGTGCCAATTATTTCTGCTTGGTAATTTCGTATTCTTCTCTTAGGACTATCTTGGACCTGTCTTTGCCAATCCACATCACGAATCGATGTCGGTCATTCGATGTTTTTCTATTATCAGGTGTTCTGCATAGGCGGAAACACCGTCTTTGTTGATCCACGATCGTCTGTGTTCTTTGAATCTATAATGGAACGAACGAATCGTGGATCCGATGTATACTGCCTCGCAGTCCGGGCACGATAGCTTGTATACACCTGCTTTTTTGTAGATATCTTCGCGGTCGTCGGTTGTCGTTGGGTTTAGCACTTTTTGATTGCTGTATTTTGTCCTATACGCTATGCTTATGCCTTCCGATTTGAAAATTCTTGTTATGCGGTGGATATCAGGGAATAGGTATGTCATCGTGGCATACTTCTCTTGGCTGTTGTCTTGGGGTCGTGGGGCCCTTGTCGTTCTCAAGTCTCTTCTGACCTTGTTCAGGATTGTGGTGGTGAAGCGGTCAGGGAAGTCGTTGTCACGTGCCATTTTGTAGGTGGTGGCGATTTCTTCTTCCAATGATTTCTTCGTGATCGGGTATGTCAGTGCCCGTCTAAAATTGTACTTAATAGCTGCCGTTTTATGCTGGTTTGGGTGGTTCGACGAGAATGAGATAATGTTGGCGGCAGTTGACGGCTTCCTATGGATGGAAAACTCTAACAGGTTGGTTAGGCGATGTACACTGATGTCGAGGAAGTTAATGACTCC
>JAHWFO010059945.1:0-26697 GCA_023313115.1 Rhysida immarginata
CCTGAGGGATACCACGCTCCATTTGAGTCTTCGAGGATATTTTATCCTTAAAATATACAATATATTCTCTATCATTCAAAAAACTCTTAATAATATCGAAAAAGTTTCCTCTGATACCATAATTTTGTAATTTATATATCAGCAAGTTAAGATCAACCATATCATATGCCTTATTAAGGTCTAGGAAGATTAATGTGGCAAATAATCCTTTGTGAAAAGCATAGCTAAGTTTATCATTTAGGTCTAAGAGTAAAGTTTGAGTGGACATCCCTTTTCTGAAGCCATACAGTTCCTTATGGAATATACTATACAGGGTGATTTACATCGAATGTAAAATACTTAAAGGGGGTATTATAGAGGTTAAGATAAACAGAAAACGTCCTATGAACATGGGTCCGAATTTGAACGATAACTGAGATATGAACAGAAATAAAAATGCAAACACCAAGATCAACAAGTTAATAACTCAGGTTCTGTAAAGCCTAGATTAATGCAATTTGGGGGAATAACAAGGTACATAAGACTGTGTATACCGTTAAAATTTGATTAAATTCCAACGAGAAGTTTCCGAGTTACACAGTCAAAATTGTGACAAGTGCTAGTTAGTACTCACAAGTGAACACGTACGTATTATGATGTTGAATGAGTAACTTGGAAACTTCTTGTTAGAATTAGATCAAATTTTAAAGGTATATACAGACTTATGAACTCTGCTATTCCTCCAAATTTCATTAATCTAGGCTTTACAGAATCTGAGTTATTATAACTTGTTGATCTTGGTGGCGGCATTTTTATTTCTGTTCATATCTCAGTTATCGTTCATATTTGAACCCATGTTCATAGGACGTTTTGTATTTATCTTAACCTCTATAATACCCCCTTTAAGTATTTTACATTCGATGTAAATCACCCTGTATTTACAGAAAAATGTTACTAACTTTTCTTTTATCCAGTATTCTAATATTTTCATCAAATAAGAAGATATTGCGATAGGTTTTAATTGTTTAGATCCTCTTGATTGCCTTTTTTATGGATAGGTCTTATTTTGATTATTTTCATTTTTTGGGGGATATTTTTATTTTTTAATATTGTACTAAATACGTGTTTTAAAGGTTTTGATAGGGTTTTTAAATTATTTTTAATGTCTCGTGGTCTTATTCCATCAATCTCTGGCCCTTTATTTACAGGTAGTTTATTTACAATTTTTCTCTATATCCGTTTCCTCTATATCATCTAGTATTATCGAATTGCCTATGTTTTACCTCTTATAGTATATTGATCATTCTTCGGTATTGTCTGCCGAATTTTGTCTTAAAGTTTTCACTAAATGATTCAACATTTTTTTCTATAAATAGATTCGTTTTTATATTTTCTATTTTCGTATTACATCTTAAATCATTAATTAGATGCCAGAGTTCTTTAGAATTTTTGGCGCTTTTTTGAAAGTATGTCATGAAATAATTACGTTTTAAGCTAAGTAGTTTAGAATTGACAGTATTGTTTAACTCTTTGTACTCTTGTAGTATTTCATTGCGAAAATTGGAAAGTTTACAATGTTTCCATAATTTTTTTTTGCTTTGATTAGATCTAAAGCTTCTTCCGTTATCCATGGTTTTTTGTTCTTTCTTTTTACTGTTTTTTTAATCGTAGCTTTTTCATATATTTCTTTGAAACCATTTACCAATAGGTCATACATTTCATCACAATTTTTTTAGTTTTTCAATACTATTCCAGTTATATTTCTTAATTAGATGATTCACTATCTTGTTATTAATGATAGATGTCTCATTAATTATGTTGGGCTTATATGAGTTGCTGTTTACTAGTTTTAAAGAACATTCGATTAGGTTGTGGTCTGCAAACTTTGTATCTAGTATTTTGACATCACACTGGCCTTTCAATGTTCTAACCAAGACATGGTCAATAATAGATTTGGTAACTTTTCCATTATATATCTCCGTTCTTGTTGGGGAGGCAACCTTTTGAATAAAACCGTTTTGTGCTTATCTCTACTATTTTTAATTCCTTCTCCCCCATATCCAGTTCACATTCGAAACCGAAGTTAACAAGTCTATCCCTTTCCTTGACGTCCTCATCACTAATGACCCTGTCACCCATCACTTCTCCGTCTCTGTTTACCGTAAACCTACCAAACCTTCTAACCTAATCCACCATTATTCATCACACCCTTCTTCACATAAACTTGCATCCCTCCGTTTTCTCTAGATCGTGCTTTCAAGCTACCTCTCAACTCTTCTTCTCGTTCCTCTGAATTCCGCATTATCTGCTCCCTTGCCCGTATGAATGGTTTTACTCTCTCCACATTTTCCCGACTATTAAGTCGCAAAAACTCGCCCTCCTCTATCCTAAGCCTCCAGTCCCATCCCCGCCCAAGAAATAGGTTTCTATATCTTTCCTCGGCCCCATTTCTCCCGCCTAACTAATTTCCTTTCTTCGCTTGGTCTCCACATCTCCTTCCGACCTTCCACCCCCTGTTTTCGTACATTGAACCCTCCCACCCATAACTATTTTAGACTACGGTGTATATCGCCTAGACCGGTGTTTGTGAGAAGTTCTACATAGGACTTTCATCCCGTAACTTCGCTCTTCGTTTTAAAGAACATATGACATCATTCCAGAAAAAAGACGACAAGTCCCTTTATGCAAACCACTTCGCCATCACAGGATACACACCTAAGAAATGTGAAGAAGTGATGCCTATTCTTCATTTTTGTGATTACCATTTAAAACTGCAACTCTGGAATCCATAGAGATTTTCAAAGCCAAGAACTCATCTCCTGAGTTCCTCCTTAACTGTCAAACGGATTTCGACATCTTCCACATTCTTAACTCCGTCTCAGATTTACTATAAATTTTTTTTGTATTTTGTTATCTTATTCGTTTATGGATCAGCCCTTCTTTATTCATTTATATTTATTATTTTTATTCTATTATTTATTATCCAATCGCTATTTTTCTGCTTTACTCCAGTTAGTATATTTCTATATTTTTTAATGTATCCAAGGTGGCTAGCGACCGGGAAAAGTCAAGGAATTTTTTGTAACCGCGAAAAGTCAGAGAATTTCACTTTTCATTCTTATCCAATCAATGTACACCTATGCTATACTAATTAAAGGAACACTGAAAACACTAATCCACATGATAATTTTTATTGACTCAGATGTACGAGGGGAGTTCAATATGTAATGCAACACATTTTTTTCTGAAAAAGGGGGTTGTTTTATTCAGCATTCAAATACACCATGTTATTCCCCAATCTTTTAGCTACACAACACTATTTTTCAACGTAATCTCCATTCAATGCTACGGCTTTACGCCACCTTGAAGTGAGGACCTGTACACCTGCACGGTACCATTCCACTGGTTGATGTCGGAGCCAACGTCGTGTTGCATCAATAACTGCCTCATCATCCGCGTAGTGCGTCCCACGGATTGCGTTCTTCATTGGGCCAAACAGATGAAAATCCGTCGATCTGCTGGAATGAGAGTGTTCGCATGTTCCAACATTGCAGGAGTCAGAGCTGTGCACGGCCGGCCAGCTCGCGGGAGATCAGACAGTTTTGCTTGACCTTGCGGCGATGATGACACACGCTTTGCCCAACGACTCACCGTGCTTTTGTCCACTGCCAGATCACCGTAGTCATTCTGCAAGCGCCTATGAATATCTGAGATGTCCTGGTTTTCCGCCAAAAGAAACTCAATCACTGCCCGTTGTTTGGAACGCACCTCCACTGTAGACGCCATTTTAACAGCTCACTATAGCGCTGTCACATATCGGACGTCAATGAAACTTTACAAGACGAAGCGGAAATGTTTGAAAATGTTCCACAAGAAATGTCCAGTTTTTTCAACCAAAATTGGCCGAGAAAAAAAATGTGTTGCATTACTTATTGAACTCCCCTTGTACATTTCGGAAACCAAATTTCCACTCATTGATGAAGGAAATATGGTGTCCGAAATGTACATCTGAGTCAATAAAAATTATCACGTGGATTAGTGTTTTCAGTGTTCCTTTAATTAGTATACTGGTGTCCAAAGTTTCTGACTTTTATTGTTTACACCTATGCTGTTTATTTTGCTTCTACCTTCATTGTACCCAGATTATATTACTCTTTGCTTTTACCTTGCCATTCGTTGTATCGTTGTATTTTTATTACTCCACTGTACCATATTTCTGTATATAAGGGCGAGAAGCCTCTAAGGTAGTTTATGTACAAGACAGTGATTCGGACCATCCTCCTCTATGGTATGCCGGCGTGGGCGACTATATGTAGAAGCAGATGGAGTGAATTCCAGTCGTTCCGAATGCGCAGCTTGGAAGAAGGACCGCTAAAAATCATTACATCCGCTCGGATCTGAACATGACTCCAATTGGATCTCCTGATGAACATGGTGCAGATGATGAAGAGCCATGACGATGACCTGGTGGCTGGAATACTGAAAAACCAGATGGAAATGAAGTGGCATACAAAGTATAGAAAGCCAAGGTATGCCTTTTGAAGACATTGCCAACGTTTACTTCCCGGATTATTGGAAGATGTAATACCACCCTCTCCCTCCCCCTCTCCCACTCTTCTGACAATCGTAAATCTTATTTTTTTTTCATAATGTGGAAGATCTATTTGGGTTAGTCAGGCTTCTTGCCTATTTCTATCAGACTGTTAGGACGTTCAGGACACTTTCGATTTTGCTCTAGTCATCTTTCTACTATTTGGCAACGAGTTTTCCCAAAGTTATCCGGGCATTGTTTTTTTCCAGCAAAAGGGAGGAAAAAGGAGGTAAGTGTATTTTATGTGGAATTTGTTCCGGAAGGGCGAGAATCGTGTAAGCACTGATTACGTCCCACCTGAACAAATGTACACTTAACTGTTCGATTGTCGATTGTCTAGTGTAGTTTATATCTTTGATAAAGCCGGGAATAAATGGCGAAACTAGTCGGAAACTCTGTTCTCCCTTTATTATATTGTTAAGTCTCTGCCAATTTCATATAAAGTATTGTACAGCAAATTGTCGCAGCTGTTTGAAAAGATGAAAGTTGAACGAGACCTTCTCAAAGCTGCATGACATAGAGCAGCGACGAAAAGAGCCAGTGGCAGACATTGTGTCACGTGTAAAATAACTATGCAGTGGAAGTAAACTGAGTGAATAAAATAATTAGCAATGTAGTCTCATTATTTTGATAGATTTAATAAAACAAAGAACAAAAGTTACAGCAAGAAGAATGCAATGTAACAAACAAAAGAATTGGGCGTCCTCTAACACGAGGATTCATCCCTATAACGGAGGGAATACCTCCTTACAAATATGATTGTAACAAACTGAAAAGTTCCGGAGTTTCTGCCGGTAGCTCTACTTCAAAATGGGCTATAGCCGGCCAATAAATCAATGCCACTCATTAAGTTATCTGAAAACAAGATAACCGGGTGTAAGCACTTTACATGCATTAAAGGAGCGGAAGGACACCGGACCTACTTAGAGCCCGGCCTTCCTAGATTGATTAACGGGTTGACAACGAGGGGCCCGTACGGTGCAATCTCTTGCAATTATGGCGGGGTCGCACCTCGTTTGTTGGGAGGCCAGCTAACGCTGAACCTGCAAAATAATCAAAGAAAACAGGAACTTAGCGACAAAAAAAAAGTTGAGCGCAAAACTAAAAGAGACGCAGCACGAGAGGACGTGACGCGTCAGAAAGCTTGGGAGAAAAGTAATTCCTTAGATAAAATAAACACGAGAGCCAGCTTACCTTAGACTGTTATAGTAGGCGCCTAAATCATCGTCCAGGTACGCCGTTAAGCCCCACGGGGCGATTAAGGTCCCGAAGACTCGCACTTGCTGGGTCGGGTCCTCGTCCCACGTTGCGGACTTGGTCGGCGACGAACTGGGGAAGCCCGATACTAATACCAGGTTGGAAACGTTGTCCTGCGACGGAGGTTTCACAATTTGCCAGTTGCTCCTTCGACGAAACTCTGTCGCCAAAATAACCAGGTATGTTTCGTCCCACGACGAACACAGCAAATGAGACTTCACTTGACCGTAGGACGCACGGAGGGATATATCTTTTCTGTGGCTGGGCACGAGAAGCTCCCCTCGCGCCAGCCGGTCGGGTGGAGTTGAAGAAGCTATCGGAAATAAATTAAAACAGTCACAGTTACTTATATCAGAGGCAGGCAACAACGCATTTTTAACACTCTTGCTTTCGGACTCGGAGTCGGCCCTGACGTTAGAGTTGAGGTCGCGGGGAAGGCTGTCGGTTTTACCGATGAACATGGCATTCTCCGGAACAGCGTCTTTAGAGCCCTGAATGACCGAGAGCTCACACTCGATGTCAGGAGGACCTTTTTGACGTGTTGCTTGGTCCGCTGGCTCGTGCTTTCTCCTCGAAAAACTTTTCTCCTGCGCCCGCCTCTCAAAAATCGCGCTCTCGCGCAAATCCCCGCCTCTTCCGGAACTTGGTCTTTTAGGCCGCCATCTGTTGACAGTACTACGCCGAATACGATCCTTCGAAATATTAATAAACGTATTAATATCGGCACTGTCAACAGATGACGCCTGAGGCGGAGACTTACAAGCAGACGCTCCCTTGGCAACTCTGCGATCGCGCTCGCACTTGCTCACAATACTTTGTGACACATTGCCAATAGATTGGAATTGCCAGTTGATCGTTTGGTGAACTCCGATCCTGCCTTTGAAGGGAAAAGGGAAGAATTACCCCTAAAAAGTTTTAGGAATAGTCTCCTTTCAACACACAAAAAGGTCTTGATGGTAGCTGCCCCTAAGTTTTACAGAGATACCCTTAAGCTAGCGACACAGTCTGAGGACATGGAGACTAAGTCTTCGAGTTGAATCGTATTCTGTAGAATGTGTTTGAGAAGTCGTCTGATTACAAATCTGAGCGAGTGGCCAGGTCGAATGATAGAGAGAGGGAAGGTGCACCAAGCGTACAGGAGCAAGTTGATGAACTTCGAAAGTCGATGGGTTGAATGTCAGAGATGATGAACAAAGTTATGGTGATGAATGCACAAGGTGGTTCACCATATAGAAAGGATGACTCATTTTATAAAAAACTTGTTTGTTTCCATTGTAATGAAGAGGCACACTTTGTACGTAATTGTCCAAAGAAAAGGAATATGTCCGATGAGCGTTTTGGTACCACTAGGGCATCTTTCAATACTATTGAAGTGGGCTGCGACGAGGACAATATGTATAGGCTAACAGTTCAGATACAAGGGAGGGCTCTCCGCATGTTATTTGATACAGGCTCGCAGGTCTCCTTTATAGATGAGGAGATTTGCAACCAATTACCTCATGCGAACCTATATCCAACTGAGATACACATAAAGGGAGTGAGTGGAGAGATTATGGATGCCAAAAAGGGGGCTAAATCGGGTATCCTCATCCAAGGGAGATACATTAAGGATAAGCCATTTCTGGTTTGCCCTCTTCGTGGAAGGCCTTATGATGGTATACTGGGGATAGATATAGTATATTACGTAACATGAATTTTCACTGCTCTACGGCCAACCAAATTCTTTTATTCAAGACTGGTATGTGTGATAATGAGAAATTTGGGTCTTCTGGAACAGATGTCCTTAAGAAGAAAGTTCGGCATAAGATTCCTCTGGGTCCCTTTATGATTACAGAATGGCTAAAGGATGGCAGAGCAATATTACAAGGTGTCCAATTCAAGGATACGAAAGTAGTGCACCCAAGGTCACTAGATGTGTGTTACATCAAACGTTTTCTAAAGAACAACACAGTTAAAACTGCACTGCAAGAAGGTAGAGATCACAAGGTTAGCACATGTTGCACTACCTCCGAGTCAAATATTTCTCAGCATATAGTTTTGGGTTATACAATGTATGGTGTGTACCATGCATCTCTATTAACTCGTCTTCTCTAATTTGACAGTGTACTAATGACCGAGACATACTGTATTGACTGTTGGGGCTCATTTAAGTGAAGTTGGGTTTGATTTGTTATACCTTATTTTTTGGGGGGATGTAGGTTAATTGATTATCTGGGTGATGACCGTGAGTGAATTCAATTGCCTGTTTTGCCATGTTGTTGTTAATTTTGTATTATATGTTTCGAGTAATTTATTGTTGATTTTAAAAGTATATGTATAACGATACTTCTGATTATAGACTTACTTTGTGACGTAGCTCTCATACTTCTGATTATAGACTTACTTTCTGGAATTATATTGAAGAGATTTAATATTGTTGAATACTTTATTATTGAGTTATATAGTTTTTGGAGTTAGTTAATGTTTAATGTTTTTTAAATAAAAAAAAACGGGGGTTCATGCTATTAAGTTTTTTCTAATTGTTTTATTTAATAGGAGGAAGGTAATGTCACAGTTAGTTGAGCTATCACAATATGTTTAACAATTATTTTATTTTTATTCAGCCTTTGTTTTGTACATTTACTTTATTAATAAGTTGCGTTTTGGATTGTTATACCGGATGGGCAAGAAATAACGTGAGGTGTTCAGAGCTCGCTAGCGGGAATTCTATTAGGCCAAATGCAGTACATTATTTCGATTTCTGCAAAAAAAAATAAAAATAGTAACAAAAGTCGCCATAGAGGGCGCTTATTTCAAGAAAACAATGAATACATTTGAGCATAAGCGCGTTCCGTGTTGAGCAATCATGACAATAAAAGGCAAGGCTGAGGATTTCCCATCATTCACGAACGAATGGCCTGGCGATGACGCTTACTCTGCCTGACCGGGCGTTAATAGTCAAGTTGTTTTATCAGAAGAGCGACAATGCAAGTGCTGCACTTCGTGAATTCCGGCGATTGAAAACGTTACGAAGAGGACCGATGAGCATAACTAACTTACGGAAAATGATTGAACGATTTAAATCTACCGGAACTCTAGGAGTGCAACCAGGCCGGGGACGCAAACGAATCAGGCAGCAACACGTTGAAGAAGTTGCAACTGCTGTTGTGGAACAGGAGATGATTACTGTGTAGGGTACCAGCAGTGCACACGCAATAGCACGCCAAACAGATATCCCATATTCGACGGTGAGGAAAATATTGCATAAGATATTGACATTTTATCTCTATAAACTCACACCTGTTCAACAATTGCTTCCTGGAGATGAACGTACCCGACCTGACTTTTCGTTGAGATTTTTAGCACGTATGGAAGTGGATGATGCATGGCCATGGCAAATTTTATGGAGTGATGAGGCACATTTTTATTTGAATGGTGATATCAATACCCACAACTGCCATATTTGGGCTGCATCAAATCCACAAGTGTGTCTGCTAACTCCTATGCATTCACCGAAACTAACAGTATGGTGCGGCTTTACTGCTTCTTTCATCATCGGCCCGTACTTTTCTGAAGAAATCCGTCTCCGTGGACCGGTGACTTGTTCCATCAATTCTGCCAGGTATGCCGATATGCTTGAGAATTTTGTGATATCACGATTGCAGGAAAAGGGTTGTCTGGATTCTACCATTTTTATGCAGGATGGTGCGCCACCGTACATCGGGCGTCAGGTGCAGCAGATCTTGCGAGAACGTTTTTCAGACAACAGAATAATTAGTCGTGCATTTCCCAGAATAATTAGTCGTGCATTTACCCAGGTCGCCTGATCTCAACCCTTGTAATTTTTGGTTATGGGGATATTTGAAAATCCTTGCGTATCAAGCACATGCTCCTGACCTCTCAACCTTAAAGGATCAAATAACGTTACATATCAGACTAATTAATGCAGATATGCTGCGAGCTGCCGTAGAAAATGTCGTGTACCGCATGCAGCTATTGGAACAGCACACTGGTGGACATATTGAAACACATTTGGAATTAAAAATAAAACATTGTTTATTGTTGTTACTAAAGTTGGTTTGTACGGTATTTGTTCATTTGACAATTAGGTATTTATTGTTTTCTTGATATAAGCGCCCCCTATGGCGACTTTTGGTACTTTTTTTTTTTTTTGCAGAAATCGAAACTGCATGTTCCACTATGTATATACACCAAAATGTAATGCATTTGGCCTAATATAATTCCCGCTAGCGAGCTCCGAACAGTTCACGTTATTTCTTGCCCACCCGGTATTAACTTGTATATTGTTAAAAATTGGGATGTTAAGCTTGACTTTTGAGAAAATGAACAGTGAATAAGAAACGATTGTTGAAGATTTGGAAATTCTTTTTGGCTTTAGTTTGTTGTTTTTTTTTTACTCGGGGAAGGACGAGGCAGGAAGGAGGCTTTTTCCTGAGGCGCGAGATAGAACGCATCGCAGAAAAGGTACTACATGACTTCACGATATTCACAACGGCATAGAGGATGCCAGAGCGTCTGTGAATATTTGAAGTTCTGGAAGTTATTTCAGCTGCCAAAGTTTAAATAGAAGATTTTTCCTGGTCTGTTATGTTGAGTTAAATAATTGCCTTAAAAGCCTTTCATTGCGTATTGGGTAAAAAAGGAACATAAGAATTTTACATTCTCTCTATTACATATTGACCTTGTTTATTGACAGATTGCATAATTGTACTTATGGTGTTTTTCTCAAGCCTTTTCAGAACAATCTCGATATGTGAGGATGGATGCGGCATACCTTGCAACGTGCACTCTTGATGCTGTTGGTGATTGTCTCTTAATTGGTCTTCAAAGATAAGCTGCTAGAACTTTCTTTCCCAGGAATTTGCTAACACTGTTCTAATTGCATTTTCAGGCATGATGCCGAGGGATACCGGTTGCTAAGCATCGGATGTCTGGAGGGGAGGAAATTAGCTTTATCATTTTATCTGAAGGAAAGCCAGGGGTTAGCATTCATAAAGATTTTATGTAAATCTAGTTCAGTTCTTGGAGCCAAAATAAATGCAAAGTTGAAATTTTACTGGGATTGAACTTATTTCTTTTTTCGTTACGGATCTGGGATCTATCCTGGTTGTCCCCATTTCCGGATGAAAAACAAAATCCCCTTGGGGTCAACGTCACGCCATCGTCTGCATCATGTTTATCAGGAGATCTTGGACACACTTTCCAGTATGAGCCAAGTTCAGATCCGAGTGGATGTAATGATGTTTTATGTTCCTTCTTCCAAGCTGTGCAATATCCTCAGGGTAACATTCTGGAACGACTGGAGTTCACTCCATCTGCTCTTACATATGGTCGCCCACGCAGGCATGCCATAGAGGAGGATGGCCCAAATCATCGTCTTGTACAGTAATAACTTATTGTCGATGCTGAGGGCACAGTTTCGGCACTCTTTCTCTCCTACATTAACACTGTTGCACATCAGATGTACATCACCTCATCATGCCAATACACCTTACCACCGTGCTCGATTTGTGTCGAATTGGTTCAGTGAATATGATTCTAACTTTAACGAGCTTCACTGGCCAGCTCAGTTACTTGATTTGAATCCATTCGAAGAACAAAAACGTGAACATCAATTGACGAATACGAGAGATAGAAAACCAAAGCGAAATATTATTGTATCAGAAGGAAAAATCTTAAGAGATACTTGTACGGGATAATTACAGCCAAACTTCTGAAATCCGAATTCAGCGGAACCAAGGTAGGTCCGGATTTCAAGAGTTTTTGGATTTCTCGTCGAAAATGGCGAACAAACAAAATGGTGGCACCTTTTCCCAGTGTACGTATGTACTAAAGCTTATCGCTTAATAAAAAAATTCTTTTGTTGAAATACACTGAGTTAGCAAAACTCTTGGGATAGTTACTTAATATCTGGTTGGGCCACCTCTGGCCCTGTGGAGTGCAGCAATACAGCGTGGTAGTGAGTCTGCAAGTCCCTGGTACACTTCTGGAGGCAGTTGACACAAGATAGTCTGCAGAGCCGAAGAGAGTTCCTGCCCGTTCGTGGGTGCCCGGAGCCTGACTTCAACAGCATCCCAGATATGATCGATGGGATTCATGTCAGGGCTCCGGGCTGGCCAGCTCAGTCGTTGGACCTCTCCTGTATGCTCCTCGAACCATTCGCGGACGACATTGGAGCGATGTGGTGGAGCATTGTCATCTTGAAAGATTGCTACGTCGTCAGGGTGTTGAAATGTCAAAAACGGGTGCAGATGGTCTCCGATGAGTTGACGATACCGTGGACAATTCAACGTTTGGTCCAGAATAACCAGAGAGCCCATTCCAAACAAGGAAAATGCACCCCAGACCATCACTGACGCCCCACCACCCTGCACCACCACCTGTTAGCATGCGGGATCCGTCGTTTCGTGAGGTCTGCGCCACACACGGTGCCTCCCATCAGCGTGGTACAGTGGATATCGTGACTTATCTGACCATATGACGTTACGCCACTGTTGCAGAGTCCAGCCAAGATGGTTGGTGGCAAATGCACGCCGGAGTGTCTGATGACGCTGGGTAAGCATTGGCACCCGTGTAGGGCGACGGCTGCCAAACCCGAGGGCATGCAGATTCCGACGGATTGTCCACCGAGAGACGTTTTTAGTGCGGCCATTATTGAACTGGCCTGTCATTTGCTGCGCTGTTGCGCTCCTGTCTCTCTGAATCATTCCTGTCCCAGGTGTCGCCGGTCACGATCATTCAGGGCAGCTGGACGCCCGGTATGGTGCCTGTTGTGGACTGTGATGCCTTCATCCAGCCATTCCCGATACACCCTGGAGACAGTTGCTTGGGAAAGCCAAATTCCTGCACCACTGCCGAAATGGAACATCCCATGCGTCAGGCACCTACTATCATACCCCATTCAAAAGACGTCAACTCGCGACGACGTGCCATTTCTGATTAATCACTTATCCAAGCTCTTCCCTCAACGTCTAATGGTCCATTCCCAGAATCCGTTACCCCTCTAAATTCGTGAGCCGTGCCCATCAATCAATGTGCTTGCTATCCCATGAGTTTTGCTAACTCAGTGTAGTTCTCTTGTTTAATTAATTCTTTTGATAAATTAATGCAATTGTCAATCATAAATGTCGTGAGATGAAAAATAAGCGATCAAAAATCGGTAAGAAGAGCCGTTTGAATTTTTTTGGAAAATCGGAAGTAAAATTCAGAAGCCTAGCCAAACAATCCGGATTTCTGAAAGTCCGGATTTGAGGAGTTTTACTGTATTGAGAAGTGTCTGCATTTATTCCAACAGCAAAATTCGAAATTCATACTTGATATTTCATATTTCCTTTGTGTTTTTGGACATAACATTTAGTCATGATGAACAATTTGAAAAACTATCCATGAAAAAAGATGGTAGAAATAGAAAAGATAAGACAACCCATGCGACGTGAATTAAGATGCTATACTGGCAAGAGGGCTGAAAGATGAGACGCAAAATCGTAATTGAAATATCTCTATGAACATGCTGCAAAATAGTGTGATCTTCTAGAAAATATTCTCTAATGCACAAGTAACATCGTTTATGATCCCTAGGCTGCTTACACAATTCGAATAATTTCTACAAGAACGAGCAAACAAAATCAGTGGCGCCTGTAAACGGCCAAGAAGAGGCACGCAAGCAAGGAAAAATAAATTAGTAGAAGGTCAACGAGCACAGACTGAAGAAAGAATTGCTATCCAGGAAGTAAGTTAAAAGAAGCAGAAGGTACCCTTTAAAATCAAGCAAATGAAAATTTCGAATCAAAACTTGAAAAAAAAACTTTAAAAAAATTATTGGTGCATTAAATATTAAATTTTAAAATTAAAATACTACATAATACAATAAACGCGCCACCATCATTTTACTTTTATTTAATTGCATTTTTCACTTTTGCGTCCATTTTCTAAGGTAAAAATCTTCTTAAAAAGTTTTCTTATATGGTTTATATTTTCATTTCAATCTTTAATTTTTGAAAAGAACATGCTTTTATATGATAACTACAAAAACCAAAAAATAATCTTTTGGAAATCTGAAAAAATGGCGTGTCTAGGAATTTTAATTATACAAATGAAAAAAGCTTGATGAGGTAGGAAGGTCACTATCTGATAAGTAAATTAAATGAAAATCAGATTTTCTCCTTGTTAAGAAATCGAATTTTGAAATTTCTTGATGAAGCAATGGTAGATAAACCCTCGGATGAATGGAAGCAAGCGATGAATGCCGAATCAATGATTGAGAATGATGTGTGGGAGATAGTTTAATATCCAAACAATCGACTAGTAATATCAAGCAAGTGGGTGCTGAAACTGAAAAAGCTGATGGAACAATAGACCAGTATAAAGCCCGACTAGTAGCTCGAGGTTTTTATCTATGTATCCGGTATCGATTACGATAATACATACTCACGCATAGCCCGACTTAATATAGTGCAATTACGACATAGCATTATTGCGCATTGGAAGATGAAGACAGCTCAGTTTGATGTTTCAACAGCGTTTCTTTATGGAACGACTGACAGAAAATTCTTTTTGGAGCAACCACCTGGTTTCAATGATGGCTCAGGAAGAGTATGCTGGTTGAAATAAAGCCCGAGATGCTGGAATAACTCATTTATCTATATCGTAAAGAAGTTGAAATCTGCGCAGAGCCAAATTGATCCATGTACGAGAGCAAATCAATAAGTCGTTTCCAGAAACTTTTTCACAGCAATTTATTCGTCAAACAAGACGACATTAGGTGTGCAGGAGTCGCAAATCATTACTTATTTTTCTATATACTTTGTGCTCCCTCTATATAACGGGATTCTACATAACACCAAATTTATAATTGCAAGTCCATATAACAAAGTTTTTTCCGGAAATAAAAACTGCAGACATGAATGAGTTTGCACTTTTAATTTTCCGGAAAAAAAAAACTTCGTTATGTGGACTTGCAATTATGTAGAGTTATAAATTTGGCGTTATGTAGAGTGCCGTTATATAGAGGGAGCACTGTATTCTCCACCGACGGCAATGCATTTTCCCACCATGACACCAGCTGCATAAAACGTCATCGGCTGCTAGTGCAACCACTGCCGCACAGCATGTGGAACAATCAACGCAATATCCTACATTGCCACGCTTACCAAATTACGCCGTGCCTTGCGTGAAAAGCGACAGAGTGACCAAGACTGCCTCCTTCACGACAACGCAAGGCCATACGTCGCCATGGCGGTCAATGAAAAAATCGCCAGGTACGGCTGGGAAATCATGGATCATCCACCATATAGCCCCGATCTGGCGTCCTCGGATTATCACCATTTTGGCCCGATGAAGAAGCGTTGGCTGGCCAGCACATCATGCTACATGCTGTTCGGCAGTAGTTACACCAGCAGCAGACGACGTTTTATGTAGCTAGTAAGTATATCCAAATTGGGATATGTAACAACCATAACATATATAAAATCTAAATACTCAAAGACCTTCTCGAAGACTCGGGCAAACCACAACAACACATAACCGCACTCCGCTTATAGGAGATTTCCGCTTATAGAAGATTTCCGCTTATAGTAGATTTCCGCTTATAAGAACTTCTTTAGATTTTATATATTACTTCATGCATTGATTACTTATTATTTGTTTTTTATAAATTTCTACCATTTGTCATCTCTATTCTGTAGCCCACCAATCAGCATGGAGCCCATTCCCCCTGATTGGTGGGCAATTACCATATATTCGAGGGGTGAAAGCTGACTTGGTTGTAATGGTTCCTTGCGCCACCCTAAAGAAGTGTATTTCGAAACGCGTAGGTTCCATAAAAGCAACGCTACCATTTTGCTATTTCGAGACCTGTTATAGCTTCATTAGTTTTTTGCCGCGCCATGTTCAACAGCGACGGACCAACTGCCATAAACTGTATGAACGATACCTGGCGAAAGAGAAGTGAAAATATGTGGCCCCACTAGATGAGGTATATATTTATTTAAACGAATGCATCAAGAGCAGAGCCATTTTATAGTGCCCAAGAGGTTCTAAAGATTTCAGAAAATGATACCGTGAACGCAAGGAAAAATTTTCCAAAAGTATAATGATCGTGGCGGGATACCGTTACAACGGCAAGTTCACTTTACACAGAGTTGAATCAAGGGTCTATCAGACTAACGTTCTAACCCCCATATTTACTTGTGACATTCCCGGTTTGTACAGTGCAGGGGTAAACAAGGTATGGCTGCACCAAGACAAGGCGTCGAGTTACACCGCCACGCCAAGTCGTCTGTTCCTGGAACGCATGCAAGAAGATGCCGGAATTTGCTCCATTCCATTTAGTGACATACCCGTCAAGTCGCCGGACGCATCGCCTATGAATTTTTGTGGCTTTAACCTACATAAACGGGCCCTCGGAAAGAGACGACTGCGAACAATGGAGGGTATTTGGAAAGCGTATCAACAGGAGTAGTTATGAATTGATCTTGGTGTTCTGTGTTCCTGGCGCCTGCAGTAGATACTGCGATGTAGGGCAATAGCGATGCATGGCTACCAGATTGGACACACTAGATGGTGGTGAAAGGGATTTTCCACCTTTTCTGGTTCCTTATAAAAAATGGGTTACAATAGTCTCCAACAACCTCTGTATCCAATGTTATTTGCTCCACTATTCACTGTTACAATTCTGGAATAATAGCAATGATCGATGGATCAGTTCTAAGAACTAATGATCTTAGAAAAGTTATTCTGCACAAAGATCAAAGTTTGACGTATACAAAAGAATCAAAATACAAAAAAAATTACTGTGCACTCTGAACACGTATGTAAAGATGGATGCAAAAAATCTTAGCCTTCGACACTGACGGTAAATATGAAAAAATGTTTTATTTGTAAGTAATGCCATAAAAAGAAATGTTTATGAGACACGTGAGAAAACAGGCATTCCATGTTGGCCCTCCCTTGTACAGTCCGTCTCTCTATGTCGGCAGAAAAATTCACTTGACTGAAATGACGTTTTTGCAAACTAGATAGATACAACTAGTCCACAACCACACACAACTGATTTATGACGTTATAAGCTTTGACCTTTCCTTGAAGTTGAGGGTCAGCTTTTGCGTTCAATGGGAAAAAATGGCTGAAGCTTTACAAATTCCATTTCAGAACTAAAAAACTAAAATTACTTTTGTTTGACGTTTTGGAATAAAAAAAAGAAAAGAAATGAAGCATAAAAGTAATAATTCTTGAGTCATATGACATAGGAGGAGTGACATGTAAAGGAACTACTGTAAAGTCCCATTTTAAATAGCACCCACATTAATCATCCGCCACAGATATCGTGTCAGAGAAAGATGTGACAAGAGGGAAGAAAACCACACAAAGTATATAAATAAAAATTTCGGTGGAAGGATGGATCATAATACTGTTCCTATTAACTAAACAGGTGGTGGCCTTACAGTATAACAGAGGGACATCAGGAGTTCCAACTAGTTTCGCCATTTATTCCCGGCTTTGTCAAGGATATACAGCAAGAGACAATCGGCAATCGAACAGTGAAGTGTACATTTGTTAGGATGGGACGAAAGCAGCGCTTTCACAAAGCTCATCTAACCAGAATCAACTCCAAATGAAATACACTGAGGTAGTCAAGAAGCCTAACCAACCCAAGCGGTCTTCCATATTATACAAAAAAGAAAATAAGATTGACGATTGTCAGAAACAAAAAACAAACGAAATAAAAAATACAAGGAGAAAGAAGATTATCACATCTTCCAGTAGTCTGGGAAAGAGACGTTGCTAATATCTTCAAAATTGATGTCAAGAACGTGCCTCGGTTTACGATACTTCGTATGCCAGTTCATATTCATTGAGTTCTTCAGTATCCCTTTCACAAGCTTATTGTCGTGAGTCTTCATCTTCTGTATCATAATCAAAAGGAGATCCTGTATAAACTTTCCGATATGGGCCATGTTTAAATCCAAGTGGATGGATTGGATTTTCACCGTCCTTCTGTCCAGCTGGGCAATGGTCCTCAGGGTAACATTCTGGAATGACTGTAGTTCACTCCATCTGGTTTTACAGATAGTCGCCCACGCAGGCATGCCATAGAGGAGTATGGTCCGGATAATCGATTTGTACAGAAGTAGCTTGTTGTCAATGCTGAGGGCGCTGTTGCGACCCATGAGAGCTATGATACTGTACTTAGCACTCTTCGCTTTATTCAGAGCATAGGACATATGCTGGTTCCAAGAGAGTCTTGAGTCAATGATAACTCCCAGATACTTGTAGTTGTCCACCCAGTCCAGTTTCTTATTGAACAGAACAAGAGAATCCTCGTTATTATGAATTATTTTTTGGATCCCTGCAAAGGCCTATTGAAATCTATGCTATTAAATTCTGATTAGGGATGGGCTATTAATCGAAAAAATCGATTAATTGATTTTATTAAAGTCAATTCTCTATTCGATCCACCCGATCCTGACATCCCGATTAATCGAATATATCGATTCTTCCATTCTCCTGAAAAAACATGGTTAGCCCCTGCAAATCAATCATGTACACATACTTAACAGGTGGAGAAAACTTGGTATTCATATGGCGCATACCAGAGAATTCAACGGAAGAAGGTACGATGAACAAGAATGATAATGTTAGAAAGGATCTTGTGAGAAATCTACCCTCATTTCATACTTGGGCGATGAGAAGAGAATTTCTCAATTCGTTTGGCAAGGTCACAAACAGCCATCCTGCTTTCTTGAGGGAAGCATATCGTCGTTTAACTGAAGATCAATCTAGCAGTCAAAATTTCACGACATATGAGGTCGATAAGAGAGTTAAAGAAATCCTTGAAAATGAGGATGCTGACTTGTGTGTCGATCTCAGAGTAAACAACTCTGGATCACCGGAACTGTATGAGGAATTCCTACAGCAGTGCAGAATATACATCAATAATTCTGTTGAAACTGCTGTCGATGAACGCAGGCATGATGTTGTTGATATAAATCGGAATGTAGTGACTCATTTAGCTACAGCGCTAAGTGCTCGAGACTTACACGAAGAAGTCGCCAAGCGTTGTCCTGAAGGTGCTGCAATTCCTTCTCAGCAATGGCTGAGAATGCAATTTTGGCCAAGGAAACCTAGCACCCGAGCTGCTGCTGGATACAAGTGGGAGGATTAAAATAAAATACATGATCCAGTCAAGACAATTTAGGATGAACCATATGGATTGCCACTATGCCTCAGCAATATACAGATACCAAATAGAATTTTCTATAAAGTACAGAGATTATGTTACATTTGCTTCTTTGGATGACAAGCATATAATTAAGGTCGGTGAACCTGGATGTGCAGTAGCTGCAGTTGAAAGAGGTACTCCTCTGTCACCCCAAGTGTAATCCTATTAATAGATGTACCAGAGTCAATTGAAGGCTCATTTTACAGTGGTCAAGTTCATGTAGGATTAAAAGAGAATGCGTTTGAACCATCTTCACCTATTCGCCATGCTACCGAACTTCATGAAATAGTTCCTTGACTCAAAGAGAACTTAATCCTATTCGGTTGTTGTACACAGACGGTGGGCCCGATCATCGCCTGACTTATACAAGGGTTATGATTTTATTGATAGCCTTGTTCCTGAAGGGTAACTTTGATTTTTTGTGCGTGGTTCGAACACCACCATATAATTCGTGGAAGAACCCAGTAAAAAGAATAATGTCAATTTTGAACCTGGGACTCCAAGGTGTAGGTATTATGAGAGAAGTTACACCCTATGAACAGAAACTGCATGCTTGTTCTTCTTTAAAAGATATTCGAAAGGCAGCTACAGAAGAACCCCTACTAAAAAAAGCCGTTTTGGAAGCTGTTCAACCAATCAAAGATTTAGTAGGTGTTATAGTATGCCGTCTGAAGCTTAAGGAACATAATTTCAAAACATTTATAGAGGCATATGAGGAGGAGATGAGTGAAATGTGAGTCAGATTTTGATGGTCGACAAAAATTTGACTAATAAACATAAGACAAAGCACTCCACCGAAGACCTGGAATCAATTTGTAAAGACTCATTGCAAAATAAGACACTATATGTTCAACATCAAGAAATGCAATGAATCCACTTGTGGAATTTGCCTCCACCCAAGACTTCCTCGAGACATATTTAATACAGTACATCATCTTTCAGATCCTATCCCAGTTGGAGATCACTACCAAAGTTTTGATGATGTTTATGGGACTTAAACAACTGAACTATATAGACCTAGTCTTAGGTCAACAGTTACTGGGAAGAAAGGTCATGTAATGCCATTTAATCCTACTGGACAGCGTGCCCGAAACACGAACGCTGTCATTCAATGCGAGCACTGGCGGTGCGTATATGCCCAAAAAAAACCTTACAAAACAGCAAGAAGCTGAACTGAAAACTTATTTGGACATACTTGACTACATTTGTGGTAGTAATTTCAGTGATATTGATGCGGAAGACAATTCAGTTATGAATATAGTGTTCGTGAAATTAAACCTCACCTGCAGTTCTCCTACTGAGATGCCTTACTACTCCGCTAAATTTGATGATGTTTGCTATCATTGTGGAAATGAGTATAAACTAGTTACTCAAACTGGACAGTTGCCCATTTGTAATCTGTGTTGCAGACAGAAAGCAGGCGATCAATTGCCGTGGCCATTCTTTCAAGAAGCCTGTGTAATTTCTTGTTTATTAAAAACAAAGTAAATTAATATAATGTAACTTTAAAAATTTTTTAAAGTTATTAAAAAGATATTAAGAAGAACTGTCTACAAAAGATTTTTAATACTTTTTTATATTAAAAGAGTACAAGTTTTTAATATGGCTAGTTCAATTTTAGGCTTTTAAACACAGTATAAATTGTAAAACAATAAAAATGGAACTGTGCTTAATTTTTTACCCTCAGCCGTCCGGCTTTTTAAAAAGAAAAATAAACGGTATAAAATTATTGGCAATTGCTTTTATTAAGCTATATAGGGTACCATGATATTAAAGCTAAGTAACTGTTTTAAAAAAACTTAGTATAACTGCTACACAGTATAACTTTAAAACGTTTAAAATATCGTGTTATAAAAGTATTTAATTACCGTACATTTTTCAGAAATATACACAAATGTACAGAAATGTACACAATTCTTGTCCAAGACTTCGTGCTTATTTTATATGAAAGGGAACACCAATAAATGCATTTTTCCCGTTTTAAAAATATTAAACATATTGGCAGTAATATTAAATATGAAAGCCTTAGCAGTAACAGTGTTATGTATGTGATGATAATTCTAGTAAATCAATATTGGGGCAAATGTCCGAGAAAGTATAACTGGGGCAAATGTCCACAATTAGTTTATTAGTTTATTTGTTTTTTGTTTTTTTTTAATATTGCTTATAGTTGAATCATATTGAAAAGGTACATTATTTTTATATAGGTTCAGACTCTTGGTTTGACAAACCTGTACAAGGACGACGAAACTTTCAGGAGGCTTGTCAGGCGGCTATGCGCATTTCCACTGTGCCCATTAGCTCAGGTAGACGAGCTGTGGTTTATCGTCTACAAAGACGCTTCTCCAGATGTGCCCGGAGTTCAGGGATTGTGTGATTATTTTGTAAAGACCTGGCTCAACGATATACAGGTAATTTGAGTACATCGACATCCTCAAATCAAGATGACAGTTATTAATGTTTTTCACGTTTTTTTAGCCCGTGTTTCAAAGGCACTTGTGGAACCATTCAGATGGTGATGGTTTTTGCACCAATAACCATTTGGAAGGGTGGCACAGTGGACTAAACAAAGCCGTGGGTTTGCATCCCACGATTTTCAAGTTTATCACGCAAATTCGAAAGGAACAGCTCAAAAACGAAGGTTATTATTTAAATTATTATTATTATTAATATTACATTAAGGATTAATAGCACAGCAACAAACATCAATAAGAAAACTAAACCGTATGCCTTTTTTTAACCTTTTATTAATATTTTATTTAAGGTTTGTTGTTGTTGGCCAATTCTGGGCAAAATCCGCCAGTGCAAAAGAAAAAGTATAGAGCCATTGAAACAAGACATCAAAATATTAGGAATCAATTCATCAATGGGACAAAAAGCCTCATTGAATATATTGATGCAGCGAGTCATTTGTTACACATAACAGACGTTTAGGGAAAATGTGTTAATAAATCATCTTTTTCTTGTTTTTGAAAGATTGTTTGCGTTTTTTTTTTATTTTCTAAACCCTATTATTTCTTTTAAAACAATTTAGATTTTAGGAAAGCTTTAGTTTAAATCGTTCTTAATTAAAAGGAGAATTTCGTGGGTTAGGTTAGGTATGTATTCTAAATAACTGAATTCTTAGTTTTCTATTTGACTTGTTAACCTCTCTGCAGGGTCTTTTTTTATGAAAGTGGGTCTGAAAAGTATTTTTGCAGGGGGCAATAGTGGACGGGGCCAAAGTGGAGTGAACCATTCTAAGTAGATATTAAAAAAAATAATTGTTTGCGATTGATTCACACGCATTGCCTCCGGCGATCAGCGTTTCTTGCCAATCCCGTAATGGCGGCGAGAAGTCACCACTAGAGGGGAGGTCGCTGCCAGTCTCTTTCTTCATTTGTCTCTGGTTTTCACTAGTTGATACTCATCCTGCCTTGTATTCCACTATAAATAAATCAGCATTCAGTTTAATATTTTTTAATTTTTAAAAATTATATTAATATTTTCATTTTCTCTTTAAGCGTGTTAAAATGCGTCATTCCTGCGATGATGTTGGCTGCTGTGTATGCTAGAGGAAATGGTCGTCAAAGCGCGTTTTTTTTTCTAGTGTTACTGATTAGATCTTCTTTACTGATTTTGACAGAGAATTAGTCTTGGTGTAATCTTAATTCTGTTATATTTATAAAACAGTCTTTTTACTCAATTTGCGTATATTTCTTTATTGTAAGTTATCGATTGACTGGTTTTCGTATTAATTTTATGTTTGGAAAACTTTATTTGTTGGCGCGATACCGCGAGTGTTGTATTTAAGAATTTCTTTAAAAATACTTGCTTCAATTAACTCGAGAGGCTTTAAAACAAGATACATCGTCATTCTAGTGATATAATTTTTGTAGATGGCTGAAAACAATTTAAAAATGGCACGAAAAAACATCGTTGGTGATCAAGGTAAGTAGAGTATAAGGTATGCTCGATCGCGAGTTCTATCGTGATTGGCTAAGCTCCGTGACGTGAGCCAGAGCCCAAGTGCGACTCTTGTTTTGCTTGAAAGCTACGGAAAAGCAGCGCAAATTTCCGTTTCGAGACCTTTCACGAGCATTCGCTTGTGTTTCCAAGATTGATGCATTTCATAATCATTTCAGGCATAGTTCAAGTAACGGAAATGATTGACATTACACATTTAAAAAATATATTATTGTTAAAATTACGTTTAAAGCTATGTAAGGCATTGTACGATTGAATACCGATAACGAAACGAAACTTCAGGATGCATAAGCCAAGAGTACATAAGGATGAGCTCTTTATGAGCCGATATAAGGCTTCAAATTCATCATAAGAATCAAATAGTTTGTTTATTAACGACATAAAGCAAGCATCATGTTGATTGGAAGGCTCTTCATTGCAAGAAAACGATCGAACATACAATAACAATAGGCGGTTTCACGCTTCGAAATAAACGGTTTAAGTTTAAACGAATGGGAAAAAAAACGGAATAAACGAAAACGACACCAACGTTGTTTTTCCGTTCGTTTATTTGCAACTTTTCATTTATTTAAGAAAAAAAAAAACATGGCTGACCACGCTTCGTCGAAGCGGCGTCGATCAGGGCTCAAAGCAGAGCTTGGGATTTGGATGAAAAGCTCGCAATTACGAATTATATTGTTGGATTTCCATATTTAGGCAAAGATCAGGTAAAATAAATCATGTTGTTAAAACATGTTTTGTAGTTGTAATCACGCATGTGCACTGGTGGCTGCCATGATTATAACAATCAGCTCCCTCTGCAGTCAAATTTCCGAAAAGAAATAAACCGTTTAAAATTGTAAAGCTTAAACCATTTGTTCACGGTTTTACCCACTTAAACAGTTTTTTCAATCCGTTTCAAAGCGTGAAACCGCCTAATGACTACATACAGAAACGAAGTACACACGCAAAACCATCATAGCGCCATCTCTTAGCAATAAGTGATGACAATGAAGCACTTTTCCAACACAATAAATAACGACAACATTGATATGCAGAATATGGAGGAAATAAAAGAAGTATTAAATTGCGTTTTAACGTAACCCCCCTCGTATGTGGAGAAATTGTTTTTTTCGTGAATTTGAAAGGATTGTTGATCTATTTCAGTGACGCATTCTAGCAATTTTGGCGATGGCTTCACCAGGCAGATGCTCAGTCCATGATATTAATGCATAAAGCGAAGTTTGTAATCCTTTTTAAAATATTTTATTTTATTTATACATGGATTATTTTTTGTTTTCCTGGAAACTGTTGTTGCATATTTCAACTGTGTGATGTGTTTCAAGCATTATTAAAAATCGTCTGCAAAGTTTGATCTGATTTTTTTTATTTTAATGCGTGTGCGCCTATAGAGGGTTTGCATTTTTCAGGCTCTGGCTGACGTCATCGATGCTCCGCCATCTGGTGAGCACCGGTAGAAACGGCCCGATCGAGCATACCTTATACTCTACTTACCTTGATTAGTGATGCCTCACTAACCAAGACGCCATCATTCTTCGAAAGCTAGTGCGCTTCGCACACAGGGAAATCGTACGAACACATCAGATCTATGGAACAATCAGACAGACACATTCAAGCATACTCAGGGAAACATTATAAGAGTTGCACATAATAATATGTTATTCTATGATATTAGCATCGGAAATGAGATGCGAATACTCTGGCACATAAAATGAGTATTAGCATCGGGAAGCGATGTGCTAGTCGGGGACACACCCTGTTTCTGCTTCGAAACTTATTACTTCATTTCGTGAAATGATCCATTCCATTATTTCATTCTGTTTTCATAAGCAGATTGGCAGGTTTTTCCCTTTCAGCTAATCCATTCAATATTAATCAATTCAGATTTTTTAAGCGTTTCTGATCATCAATCTGTAAGTCATGGCTACACAGTCAGCTGTATTCAGTGGGGAAACGATAGCGGAAACCATAGACCGTTAAAGAATAGAGACTTGGTATTTCCTCTTTTCCTACACTAAATAATGTAATGAGGTAATGAGTTTGGAGCGTGTCGCCCTCTGGTTAATCCGGCCAACACTTCAGGGACAATTGATAATTTACGTCACCACGGTCATGGGACATTTAGTGATTTACGACGTAACATCCGCCAAGGGACAGTTGATGATTTACGTAACAACTCCCAAGTTTCGGCGCCATTAAATGACGTCAACTAAGCAACAAAGCCGACCTTGCCTATTGCCTCCGAGATTTGCTAGCTTAGTTGACCTTATTGATTTATATTTAATTAAAAATTTATATGTTTTTTTTTATTTAAATAAGATCCCAATATTTACTGTTTTTTAATTTTTACAATTTTACTATAAATCCTTTAATTATTTTAAAAAAATTAGATACAACACAACATTCTGATGATTAAAAATATATTTATATTCCTTGCTTATAAATGGAAGATTTACCAGAAATGTTACATTACATAAAATAAATATCTACAAACTCTAATTATACATTACTTTATAAAATATTTATTTAATACATATTATATTTAAAAAAAAAATGAAAATAAAGAAAACACTGATTACAATAAGTTACGATTAATAAAACAAAATTTCATAATAAGAAGCTTTTATAATTTTTAGATTACATCTTGGAAATATCACCTTAAAACAGTTTTCTTGTTAACAAGTATACAACTAAATGAACCATCATTTTCATTAAGTATTTTGGCATTCTCAATATATAAATCAATGAAAAACATTAAATTTTAACTGAAAATTTATATAATAAAAAGTATATATTTTCACCGGAGCCCGGCTTTCACATCATCAATAGCATCATTAATAACATCACACTTAGAAGTGACAAAACATCAGACATTTAAAAACAAGTTTGTTTAACTGTCACATTTGCTACAACTAACACAAACAAATTTGCTTAAAACTTATTTTGCAATCCACTATGATTTGTAAAAAAAAGTGCACCTTTTTAAAAGTTATGGTAATTTAAAGACAGAACTCAGAATTAAGGAATCATCTACTTTAAAAATGTATCAGTGACCCTCAGAAACGCTAAACGTTAATGCCTAAATTTGTTAAATCTTTATAATTACCTTTAAATTAATCATCGCACTCATATGCTCATTGGAAGTCGAAATATTTTTTAAGATAAGTTAGATCGTGGACGAAACTCACATATGTTACTCAAATTCTTAATAACATTACATTAAAATAAGAATTTAGTTAATATTGATATTGTTCGAATGCACATTTTCTGTAATGATTATTATTATTATTATTATTATTATTTATTTATTTACGAATTGGGATCCAATACGTCCATCCAGGGCCTGTATGGCCGAGGCCGACGAGTTTGGGACCTGGATGGCGACTGCTGTATGATGGTCGCAGCAGCCGGGGGGGGTGAAGATTGTCTATCACTGATGGTCGCCCATCCAGTGACTAGCCGTGCCTGATGTAGCTTAACTTCACAGAAGTTGTGTTCAGTGAAAGCCCACCAGGCCACGGCCTCCCCCTATTATGCCGAACTTCAGCCTTTGAGTCCCTGAAGGTTTGAAGCCAGAGACCGTTAAAGAAAGCTAAATTATTGCGATAAGATTTTCTCTTATGGAGCTTTTTCATGATGACTCGGTGTTTGTATTTGGTTCCGAGCGGACTTTTGACTTTGAGAC
>JAHWFO010059946.1:0-19207 GCA_023313115.1 Rhysida immarginata
GCATTGTAGGATGGGGTGCCAACATTGAGATGAATGTTAAAAATTAAGGAAAAGCAAAACAGCTGCTCCGACTTTGACCGAACAAAAATACGAAATATCATCAACTAAGATGAATGAAATTATCCTTATATTAAGTCTTCTTACTGATGAAAGATCGAAAAGGATTGTTAAATTTTTAAACGGACTGAAAACTGATCGTAAACAGGAAAGAATTCGTATAGAACTTACAAACTTCTTTCACGTCGCCTTCCCGAAAATTTTATTGTCGATTAAAAAAGAAAAATACTTTTCAATTATGTTACATTGCAAACCGGTTATCAGTAAAACTGAACAAATTACTATTATTATCAGATTTGTATCAATTAATGATAAAAAATTGAAATAATAATCATATTCTTGTTTTGATTGATGTTAAAGATTCAACGGGTAAAGGGATAACAAATTATTTGAAGGGTAAAATTGAAAAATTTAATTTAAATATAAAAACTTAGACAACGGCGGGAGCATGCAAAGAGAAAAACAATGGTTTACATTGACATATTTGTAACATTTAATTCATTTTTACCCCTTGCTCATCCAGAGCTTTTTTTACCCCTTGTTCTGCTCATTCCCTGAATCTCGTAGTTAACGTTGCTGCAAAAAGAAATTCTTTCGCTTTTCGGAATTGTCCAAGAAATATATATATTTTTGCGGCATCAACTAAACGATGGGATATTTTAATAAAATGTATTCCAAATGTAACATTAAAACCACTATCTGTTTAGGGCTTCTCATAAAATGTGAGTCTCGTGTTGAAGATTAAACCCATTGCGGTTCCAAATTGGTGAAATCTATGATGCTTTATTTGAACTCCAATAAGATGAAAGAATGGATGATCAGATATCAGGCTAGAGTTTGTGTAGCAAAATTACCAATTTTCATTTTATGTGCTCACTAGAAGAAGTACCCGGCGTTGCCCGGGATTATTACACTTGGGATGTAAACAGAACAATCTTAAAAATTAAAATAAATTTTGCAATATCTTAAAAATAAACACATGAAAATGCTTAGAATTAATACAGTAAAAATTCTTAATGAAAATTCGAAAAAAATCTTTTTAAAGGCTCAAAATGGATGGACTGCTCCAATAATTTCTTACTCAGATAATCTTACTTCAGATCTACACTTGATGTTGTTGCAATTTCCACTCTTCTCTCGCTGTGTTGAAGCAAAATTTGGCCTTTCATCACTTTGGGTAGTCTAGCGGTCGCCAATTCTTCTATTTACTTGCTTCCCATTTGCTCAATACAGCACGGAGCTAAAGGTTTGCTTTCTCTGTCGTCTTTCCACTCTTTCTCAATAGTCTGCTAACTCTTCATTATCTCCAGCTACTGATCATTTTTAAAGATTTTCAAGAAATTGTTAAGTACTAAGAACTCTCTTTTCTAAGAAAAACCTGAATAACAGGAATTCTATGCATTGTTACAAATTGAAACTTATCCATATTGCATCATCATTTTATGTTCATTGTTATAATTCTTGGAAAGGATTGCTTTATCATTGCATCATCATTTTGAGCTCATTGTTATTGGTGAATTGCGTGTTGAAACCATTGTTGTTACCTATTGTTGCACAAACTTTTATTTGCATTGTTGGTCATGAGATATATATTGTTGGTCCGTGCAGTGTGTTTGTGAATTGCGTGTTGATACCATTGTTGCAAAAACTTTGTCTTGCATTGTTGGTCATGCGATATTTCTCATTAATATGCCCTGCCATAACCATGAATATCGATTTTATATCAATAATTATTATTTTTTCGAAATCTGAAGTAGACAGTGACCTTCCTCATGCTTTGAAGGTCATGTATGCGAAATTTCATCAAGATCGGAATAAAACTGTAGATTTGTATAAAAAACGTACACACAGATCCACAGACCCACCCACAGACCCACCCACAGACCCACAGACGCACAGACCCACAAACATCCTTCTTTATATAGATAGAGATTATTTTATGTGCTCATTAGTACTGTTGTATGATATACTTAACAGAATAAATGTTGTTAGCAAAAGGCTTCAAAACATAGAAATGGATATTGGAACCGCATTGAAAGCTGTGAATAATTTAATTATGTCCATGAAAAGTATCGTAGCGATGAAGGTTTTGAAAATTTATTACAAACCTCGAAGGAATTGGCTATCTTATCCAAAATACCCACTGAATTTCAACGCTTAAATACATACGAAAAAGAAAACAAAAACAACAATTCAATTATGAACATGAGGATGAAACGCCACAAAACAAATATAATTGAAAAGTATTTTCCTTTTTTAATCGACAATAAAATTTTTGGGAAGGTGACGTGAAAGAAGTTTGTAAGTTCTATACGAATTCTTTCCTGTTTACAGTCCGTTTTCAGTCCGTTTAAAAATTTAACAATCCTTTTCGATCTTTCATCATTAAGTAGACTTAATATAAGGATACGTTCACTCATCTTAGTTGATGATATTTCGTATTTTTGTTCGGTCAAAGTCGGAGCAGCTGTTTTGTTTTTCCTTAATTTTTAACATTCATCTCAATGTTGGCGCCACATCCTACAATGCGCCCCCAAGCGATGCTTACTTTGCTTACCGCCTCGTGCTGCCCCTGATTGCAATCGAGAATGATATTTGTGATCAAATTCATAAACAAAAAAATAAGTGATTTTGCGAGTGCTAAAGCACGAAGAGTTAGGTTTTACCGAGTTTTTGTTATGATTGTTATGTGTACGTTTCATTATTATGTATACGTTTTATTAGGAGCTTTAGCATAAAAGCTACTTATAAGAATGCGCCCTTGGTCTGTACGTTTATCCAGTCGTCCGGCCGTCTGCCGTTTGCACGATAACTTGAAAACGAATTAACTTTTTCAAATTCTCTTTTCAGAAATATAACCATCAAAGTCTTAGCTCGGCCGTATTAACTTTTCAGAATTTTTTGTGGACCCCGTCAAGTCGAATTCACGTGCTAAAACAGCGAGTGTAAAGAATATCAAGATAATGGCATGTCATATAACAATCTATTTGTCAAGAAGGAATACATTTTTACTTTCTGTTCATCTTTTAAGCATTATTGACATCGGCGCGCGCACGTGAAATCGCTTTGTCGACGCACGATTGCTCAAGTGCTCATAATGTGCATTATTAAGTAGCGGAAGAATGGAGCTACTTATTGGTTTTATAATGTTCATCCGTTCCCTTCATAATTTCTACATTTTTTGGGGTAGAAAGTTGAAATTCGGAATGTAACTTACTATCTGCACTATTTAGTTTGGTTTTGATTCATACAAGGAATCTAGGAAGTCGGCCTCTGCGACAGCCTAGCGCGAATGCCCTATTGTTTAACATGGGAACACGAATTTAAGCGGCTCTCACAACAGTATTTTAATAGATATCAGCACACCAGAAAAAACGCATCCGCATTCGAGCTTTCTCTTTCGATTGGTGCGTTTTTCATGTCTGTACGATTAAAACTTGATTTTTTAGCAGGTGTCTGCAATTTTTTTGTATATTTTTAGCTTTTAACCTTACATCTATGGTGAAAAGTTCAACACTCGCATCGAAAAGAATTTATTTCTCCTAAACGAAAATACAGCACCAAAAGCGTTTTTTGGCACTCAATATTAACATTCCAAGGAAAATTTTCCTTATTTTTAAATGAAAAATTAAACGTTATTTGAAGGTGCAAAATCGTTTTATATATCAATTTAATACATAATTATTGTTATTACTGATCGTTTATGTGCATGTCTGCACCTATCAAACTTCCGCTTTCTCTAGTAGCTTAAAATGGACGCCCGCTGAACTGGTCGTCGCGATGCGTAGATCAAATTGAAATTTTGGAAGACTGATTAAAGAAAACGTGTATTAAATAATCGTCTAAAAGTACATAGCTATATGTACATAAGAGTTCTATTTGATTTTATGGATCCTGCATGTTTCGTTAATTGATACAAGCTCTTGGAAGTAGATTCTCTCCGTAAGCAGCAGGCGCCGTTTCTCTCTCCACTCTCTCTTGTGTGTATTTTCCCAGGAGACAAGTTTTTACCTCAACCAGACTGTCGAGAAAAGGGATCCTAACGAAAATAGGACGGGTTATTGGCATTACGTAACAACTAAATCAGTATGTACGCTCATTGGTTTTGGATAAACTCGTTTAATGCGAAACGTGGGCACAGGAATGGATGAGATGGGGTGGCCCGCCCCCCCCAATTGTTTCTCGTATGCTTAAACGTCAAAATTAGTTTCTCGTATGCTTCTACCTAAGTGATGATAGCTAAGTGATAAGTTAAGAGACTGTTAATCTGAATCTATGTTTATTTCTTTATATTAATAATAATGAAAATTTAGTTAAATAAAATTAATAAAATAAGTTCATGTTACTAGAAGATTTAATATTTTTTATTCTCAATACTATTGTATTTGTTTGTCATCTTAAATAATAAGATAATATAATATTCTTTTGAAAAAACAAGAATACAATTGCATATAATAAGTTAAATATTGGGAGAAAACTGTAAAGTAATGTGCATACCCTAGGCCTGAAACTTAATGCTAATTTTCTTTTAAAATTATACTCAACTACCTGAATATATACACCCCCCCCCTCCCTCAACTAGTAATTGACAGGAAAAGAAGAAAAAACATCCATCATTCTTCCCCAAGCCACTGTTGTACTTTTAACCGTTTTGCATATTTAATTGACAAAAAGGCATTTTCAATTTTCAGAGGATGGAAATGCCACTTACATGATAAATCAAGTATTTCATGTCAGATAAAGTTTAAGATAGGATCTCCTGTAAATATTGAATTATCTAATATTGTGAAATGCTGATATTTTAAATTTAATATTTATTTGTTGTTTCAAGTTTTCTTAAAAAAAATTAAATTTTATGATTTCTCCTTATTTTATGATTTTTGATGAACTTATTTCATCCTTAAAAAGTTTTGAGAAAAAACAACATTATAAGTGAATTGTGGTATACTCAATAATATATTACAATATTTCATTTTGCTAAAAGTCTACTATATTTATAAGATTTAACAACCAGCTGTGTAATATTTGTACTACTGTATTTAGTAATGAAAATGATCTATCAAAACATTTTTCTACTTTTGGTAAATTTATGTTTTCTGAAATTACTAAAGTATGCAAATATCCTATTTAGCATCCTGAGCATGCATATACACCTTTCTTATAAGTAAGTTTAATAACTTTTAAAAAAAAAATAAGTTCCTTAAGTTTTCTTCTGTTAGAATGAGGATTGTCAAAGATATCCATAGAATAATTGAAGTACTTAGTTTTGGAAACATTACAGTTGGTGATTTTGGTAATATAATTTACATGGTATGTATCTGCTATATGTTATATGGTATATAACAGACGTGTGCAAATGTAGAGTTCCTGCAAGCGGCTCTTCGTTAAGTTAAGTGCGGATCAAAAAAATGCAACCGTAACTTTGTGTTCTATATATACAATTGATAATTTAGGAACCAACTAGAGTAATACCGCTCATGACTTCAAGGTTATTCCCATGATAAAATCCGTTGCTTAATAAAATGTCATATTTTTTGTAATTTTAATACTGTTCGGTTTAAGAGTGGATTGTTGATTGCTAATGTTGGATTGTCATATTATTGTAGGTAGAATTATAGTTGAATTTATAAATTTAAATATATATTGTTGCATGAAAAAGGGAGGGGGGCAGTTCACTCATAAGACCCTTGCAACCTGCGGAAATCCATGGCAGGTTGTGAAAAACCTGCCCGAACTCGAGTTTTTTTTTCCTAAACCACTTTTGCCAACAGACGTGGTTAATAACTTAGTGTTCGGCCAAATGCACTGGCATTTTGCACCGGCGCCACTTCTGGCGCTAAAGGTGCCAGTGCCGGAATTGAAAAATAACCAGTGCCATTGGCGCCATGAGTCTTGCGCTCTGCCGCTGAATCTTCCTTTTGTCTTGCGCTCTGCGCTGATATTGGTAGAGTCTGAAAAGAAGGCCTTCACAGTGCAGCTACAGTGCCAAGGTGCCATGAGAGGACACGCCTTGGCACTGTAGCTAGATCGCCATTTTTACAAAATAATCCACGCATTAGTCTAAATTTAATTTCTTTTTTCCGTGAAAGCAGTGAAAGGGTTTGCAAAAGTTTAAAGGACGATTTAAAAAATATTCAAACAAAATGAAATAACATTTATTTTTATTTACATATTTAGTAAATGTGACATTAATTCTAATAATTAGTAAAGTCAATTAATATAATTATGAGTAATTCCTTTAATAAAAACTGTGTATACTGTGTTTGAGTGATTATATTGCTTAGAATATGCAAAATTAAACTTAATAAATGATAATTTGTTATTTACATGTTCATTTTTTCTATTAACATCGACCAAGTGCCCCTTCTTCCTAATTTCAATATTACACCGCACCTGGCCTCGATAAGGTTTGTTGGTTTTTCTGGTAATAACGTCCCTTTCAACTATTGTCGTCATATCAGGACGGCGTTATAGGGTCCGCAAATTTTTGTTCGCAAGGGTTCTTTAACATGCAGCCAGCAAACCAATACACGGGACCAACGGGCTTTACTTCCCTTCCGAAGGAAATTCGTGATCTCAGGATTTCCCCCTGAAAAATCTTCGTCGTCCTCGGCCGCGATCGAACCCACGTACTCGGGCATCAGAGGCGATCACGCAACCACTGTTGGCGTCTATAAAACTTCCCACTCAAACCACTATTGACTTCGTAAATACCCGACTTTTTCGACTCCGGGATCTTATCCTTTGGATTACCCACTAAGTGCTTAAACAAATTGGGATTCCTATAGGCAACCCTAAAATTAAATTCTCTCAAAACTCCACCTAAACCGCGGGTAAGATGCCTATCAAATGGAATGCTTATAAATTTTTTAACTGAAACAATACGTTTTAAAGTTGTCAAGTCGTTTCTTTTCTTTTTAACTTTTGCTTCCTCAGAATGTCCTCTAGACTTTTTCGTTAAACCATTGAAATTTGCAACCTTCTTTATGAAATTTATTTCTTTTTCAAAATTTTTTTTTGATAAAGGGGCTCTTAAAGCCCTATTTACCATGAAATTGAAAACTGAGAGTTTTTGAGACACGCAGTGATTGGAATCGAATGTAATTGCCGCTAGTGGGTTTCCTAAAAATATCAAAATCTAAACTGAGTGTAAGGCATGTGCCCCAAGAAAGCCAAGGAACCATCTACTTCTTTTTCATTAATAAACTTAATGCTAGGAAATGGATTATTTAAAGTGTCAACAAAGTCTTCTAAGTTGGATTTGGAAGTGTTAAAAATAGTAAATACGACTATCGTGTAGATATCTAATCCATGTATCTGGGAAGTATGAAAACGTCTTCATACATTCTGAGAACATTATTTAGTTGGAGTGACCCTTTTTTTTTGCTCCATCTTTTTCAAACTACATCCTATTTCAGATTTTGGTTCTCAATTTAAAATAAAGGAAGTAAACCCGTACTTCATACGTGTATGATTGTATTTTTCATTACTTCCTTAAATCTGAACAATAAATTTTATTTTAAAAATAAAAGGTTTAATAATGAATTCATTTTAATTTCTGTTAATTATATTTTATTAAATTTCAATTCATCAAAAAAAATCATTATTTGCTTCTGGTAATGGTTTTGTGAATAGTTTGATTAATAAGGTTTGAAATAATCTACACTTTGTATAAAACAAATATATTTTATTTGCTTTTACGAGGGTTGGGGCATAAGTCATGGCAACTAATTTTTTTCTTGTAGATATGTGAACGGATCACAAACGTGTATGTGTGGTGTAGGAAGTACTGCAGGCATAGTGTGTATGCATAACAACAGATGGCTCTGTGATAGCTGGTAGTAGCGCAGCGAGGGCTGTGAAATCAGTCAGTTGGTGAGTGTCGTGCGAGATGGAAGTAACCCGTGTTGAGCAGCGCGCAGTGACCGCACAGTACTACAAGGACGTCCTGGTGTGACAAGTACGACGTGGCGTTCGGGATAAAGGTCCGGATCTTGTGGACAGTGCAATAATCCTGCACGACAATGCAAGATCACATAAAGAGCAGAGTGTGTAGGGCAGCTACTGGGGATGGGAAGAATTGGAGCACCCACCGTACTCTCCCGACATTTCGCCCTGTGACTTTGATCTCATTCGCAAGATTAAGAAACCACTACGTGGTAAGCGGCTTGCAACACGAGAGGACATTGCTAATGCTGTGCGCCAACAGGTGACTCGATTCACACATGGTGCGGCAAATGCTGAGGCTGATGGTATTCAGCGCCTCCCACATCGTTGGCAGCGTGTGGTGACAGTAGCAGGGGACTACTTTGAGGGTCTTTAGGCCCTGGTTAGTACACATGTTTATGTGTACTGTGTTGCATTCTTTTGCACCATGAAGGCCATATTGCCCTGTATACTACCGTAATAAATTAGTGTGTTACGATATTTCAGTGCCATTCATTGTCCACACATGTAGTTAACACTTTGTCCTTTCGTCTGTATATGTCACATTTTCCAACGGGACTGGGATCTTCAAGAAAAAAAATAGTTGCCATGACTTTTGCCCCAACCCTTGTATTTTATATGCCAAAAATCTTACAGAATCTCTGGCTTTAATTCTTGCAATATTTTAATGAAAAATAAAGCAAGCCAATTCTTTACAATATTAATTTAAATTAGTTTATTATTATTATTATTATTATTATTATTATTATTTTATATCAATACAGGCTTAAATATTTTAAAATTTGGTAACTGACTCTGCAAATATGTTCCCTTAGCAGTATATGTTGACTTAGCTAAAGCATTTGATTCCGTGAATCATGATCTTCTTCTGTTAAAATTGAATGCAATTGGGGTGCGTGGAATTGTTAATAATTGATTCAGAACATATCTTACAAATAGACCGCAATATACATTTCTTAATAATAAACTAAGTGATTTGCTAGAAGTTAAGCGTGGGGTACTACAGGGAACTATTTTGGCACCATAATTATTTAATTTATATTTCAATGATGTTTTGAATCTTAATTTGTTAGGTAGTGCTTATGCTTATGCAGGTGATCTTGTTATTCTTTACTTAGGAGAGTTCATTTTAAATTTTAGAAATTTAAAGAGTGATCTAGTAGGGATAGCTAGGTGGCTTTTTGATAATGGTCTGTGCTTAAATCTAATTAAGTCTAAATTTCAAATATTTCAATATAAAAATATGTTTATGGATCATTCTGCATTACTTTTTCATGATTTTTTATGTAATGGATCTTGTTTGGATCTTTATGGAGAAATTAGAAATGTAAATAAGTTTAATTACTTAGGTATCATTATTGATTCAAATTTAAATTGGGACTTACAATGTCAAACACGTTTAAGTAAATTAAAATGTATTGGTTGGACCTTGATTCACCTGAAATATATTTTACCTCACTCCTTAATAAAAATAGCATATTATGCATTTTTTACTCACTCTTATAATACGGCATTGTAAGTTGGGGTGGGACTTATAAGTCTCATATTTTAAAATTACAGAATTATCATAAAATGATACTTAAGATTTTATTTGGTCATAATTATTCAGTTGATTTTATGAATCTTCAACAAATTTATGTATTGAAAGTAATGATAAAGGTAATTATGGAGAAAAATTTTCCTTTAAGCTTAACTAGCCATTATAAAACTAGATATGTTGCTACTAATACGATTTCGATTCCAGCTGTTGTACATACAAATTCTCTTCATCAATATTATTTTATTTCTAGAAGAATTTATAATTCTGCTCCTATATATTAAAAAATATTTCCCTAAAGGAAATTGGCGGAGAGTTATAAAAAAATGGGTCTCTTCAAATAATAATTTTGATTTTTTTTTTCCTTTTCCATCATAATTTTATATTATTATTTTTTAATCCTTCTTTTAGATTTAGTTTTTAGTTTTAGTTTTAGTGTAAACCCTACGAGCTTAGGCTCAGTGGTTACATTTTATTGTATTAACTAATTTTATTGTATTGTAATTATTATAAACTGATTGTTTTATACAATAAAATAAAATTTACACAATAAATACATTTTTGAATCCTTCCTATTTTTAGTGATTTATAAATCGTCTTTAATGTTACACAACCACCATGCAGTACACGACGTATAGATTAAGCTTGGCACTGTTAATGGCATTGGCACTGTAAAATTGCTGTGCACCACCTGGCCCAACTAATGGTTAACTAGTGGTTATCGCTAAAGCCTGGTGTAAATAAATTGAAATTGTACAGTCTTGCGGAAACTTTTTAGAACCTCGAGTCGGGGCAGTTTATTCAAGAAATGGGGGTGATTGCTTTTCTTAGAAAGAGAGATAGCAGAAGTAATTTTTGTTAATAAACATTGAAAAATTTAAATGAACAAATGATGAAACAGATTTAATCAAGAAATAATCTAAAGAACAATTAATTATTTAATCAAAATTTAATTGAAAAAATGAAAGGAAATTTGTCATGAAAAAAAAAATTCCCTGTGTTGCTAGGGGGGGGAGGTAAATACCCTTATAACTCTAAAAACGCTCATCACAACCAAACAATTGATTTACAGAAATCAATGAGATGAAGTCCGTACATGTCTTATTTATTAACTGTAGTTTGCTTATACGAATGCCACAACAATTTCTTCATTTTTAGAAAAAAAGTTGATGTCTAAAAAAAAAAAGTCTTAATCAGTTGTCATAAAAACACGTCAGGGCACAGTTTAAGGTACCCTCTAAAGCATAGCCTATAATGATAAGGGATTGTAAGTTATGCTCTAAGTAAGTATTAATTTCATTTGCTTCTGCTGTTTGCCGTTTGGGAGGATCTGGCTGCTGAAAATTGTCACACACGCACCTAAGGAAGTTTTCTTTCCAAAATGTTAACATATCTTCTCAAACCATGAGTAAAAATTTCAGAGGAAAAAAATTTTTGAATTTGGGAAATGAATCTCTCAAGTGGGCTAATAAGATCTCCAAAATCGGAGGGAACCTCTAATCCACAAGGAGATTTGAAATACCGGATACGTATTTGGTTGTTCCCTCCGATTTTGGTTGTTCCATTCCACAGTTTTTACTTAATTTTTGTTAATAAGGTCTCGCTTTATTGATTTCAGTTTGATTTGTAACGCCTGCCTCCTAGATCTCCGTAACTACAAAAATAAAAAGATAGTTCGATATTTTCTTGTTGTTTTTCTTCTTTTTTTTATAAATTTTATAAATAATTTTTATAAAATATTGTAATTATCATGAACTTTAGTAAACTAATCAATCTTAGGGACATGACGTTGGTCTGATTTTACCTAACACTGGAATCCATTTTTGTAGTGTTTTTTTTTTTGGTTTGTTTTTTTGTTTTTTTTTTAGTGACACTGTGGTCTTCAATCGATGTTTCTGTGCAACTGATAAATTTGCTCCCCTCTGGGTAGAACCTAAATTTAAAAAGGTTCTTAAGTGTTGAAATCTGCATCCCAAACAAATACAAACATAGGTCAAATTATAAAGATATCCGTATGTCGATATAATTTCTTTAAATTTAAATGTAGAATATATACAGAATAAATATTCGATAAGATAAAATGAATAGATATAATAATTATGATGAAATATGGATAAAATGAGCTATTACCAAAGTTTAATCTGTAATGATAGACTTAATTTTGTGACCGCTAATTATTAATTAGCATCACTGATTATTAACTTCTCGCAAATTAATTTTTTTTACTTTATATTATCTATTTTAGTACTAGCATGGTTGATTGAATTTACCCACGTGCACGTAGAGAGTTGTTGGGTCATAGAAGCTAAGTCAGGTATTAGCGATAATTGTGATAACCAAGTCTGTTGTGACGTAATTGGCAAAAGTGGTTTGGGGAAAAAACAAGTCGCTTCCCGAACTACAGGGCGAGTCAAAAGTCGCAGTACACCCCGTTTTATCAAAAACCTTTCAGGAATAGGGAAATCTGAATAGTCCAGTAAGGTATGGGTGAAGTGGTCTATCTTTTACGGTATGAACCGAACATGGCCGCCATCTTGAAATCGGCCATATTGAATCTAAGTCAATTTTTTTTAATTGGAAAGGGGGTCGTGTGATATATCAAACAACAGTATTTTTTGACAATTTCATTCCTGTAAACAGATTTGAAGTAGCAGTTATGGTTCAAAAGTTACAACACATTTTGTTTGGAATTACAGGCTGGACTGTTCTCCATAACGGACAGTCATTTAATGTGTTCAACATGGTGTCCCTCTTGACGAAGGATGCCAAAACCATTGTTGAGGTTGTCTCGTCAGTAGCACTTATTGGACGGCCACTCTCTGCCCTGTCAACACAGTCCCAGTTTCTCGGAATTTCTTTATTAAGCACCTGACAGTGTTGTGTGAAATTGGAGGTCTTTCTGGGCGCCGGTTGTTAAAATCTGCAGCCATGACACGGAAACTTCGTTCTCCAGACATCATAATGACCTCAATTCTCTCCTCCGTGGTCAAAGCCATCTTCAGTTGCCTGCTACAAAATGAAACAATGTGTTGTAACTTTTGAACCATAACTGCTACTTCAAATCTGTTTACAGGAATGAAATTGTCAGAAAATGTTGATGTTATCTGATACATGTATATCACACGACCCCCTTTCCATTTAAAAAAATTGACTTAGATTCAAGATGGCCAAAACGGTGTACTGCGATTTTGACTCACCCTGTATATTAAAGCATTATGAAAGTTTGATGCCCATTGGTTTCGCGAATATACACACACACAAGCACACACACTCACACACACTCACACACAAACATTGATTTTTGTTAATGTAGATAGAATATGATTCCCACAAACACATTTATAAAAAAATGTAAACTTTTGGGAGTCCTTTCACTCATGTTTGAGATAATTTATTTTTCTTTATCGCTATGAGACACACTTTATTAAGAAACAAAAAGATAGAAAGAAAGAAAATGGTTGGTTGGTTTATTAGAATTTTTCGCGTCGACCACTAAGGCCGTTTTGCGCCTTTCACACTAGTTATATCTGTAAGCAGCCCGGGACAAACACAAACATCCATGCCCTTGGCGGAATTTGAACCCACGACCAGGTGGACTCGAGAACTAGAAAGCATACGACCTAGCCCTTTCGGCCACCTGGCCGGCAAAAGAAAATGGAGAGGAAATGAAACTGTACAGTCGGCTACAAAAGTATCTAGCCACCTTGAAATGTTATTTCTGTGCAAGGTGGCTAAGTACTTTTGTTGCCGACTATACATAAAATGCCTTGAAAAACTTGTAAACAGATATATAAGCAAGAAAAGGGACAGTAAGAGACAGGAAAGAAAAAATTATAAATGATATAAATGACAGATTAGCCGACCGTTCTGCAACTCTGTTGCTTAAGAAAACTATACCACAAGAGAGTAAAATTAGCCAAGAAAAATTTTAAAAAGGCAATACAGTATTTATAAAACTAATGAATTTAACTAGAAGAACTGGTGTCGACAACAACCTCGGAATTCTTCTCCGACGAGTTCGCTTGACTAATCACCCGTTGCGCAAGTATGTGGAAAGGGTTGGGGACTATGTCGAAAACTGAATAATGCATTACACGTGGGGGGACAAATATAAGTATACGCTACGTGTATAAAACTAATTTTGAAAATCGGTTATAAAATAAATATGTTACAACCTAGGGAGGCAAAACTTTTCAAAACACCCTCAAAGATTATTGATTAGTAATTATTCAACTCGCCTTAATTTGAATTTTTATTAATTTGGTTTGTCATGAAAATTGTTTAAAAAACGAATTTTGTTTGTCATAAAAATAGATTTTATGGATACAAAGTACGAGGGGTGATCAAAAAAGTAAGGTTACAAAGCCTGCAGTGAAAAGTGTAAATTTTATTTCATACAACCGACACAGCCAACTAATAGATAGTATACATACGAGCGTACATTAGGTTATTTTTCGACATAGTCTCCATATCGGTTTAGGTACTTGTCGGTTCGTGGGATGAGTTTGAATATTCCCTTCTGCTAAAAATCCTGTCCTTGCGTGTTCAGCCATGTTGTCGCGAAGTGTTTCACCTCCTCGTCTGAGGCGAATCGTCGATCTCCTAGGTTTTCCTTCAAGTGAGGAAAGAGGTGAAAGTCGCTTGAAGCGAGGTCTGGGCTGTAGGGAGGGTGTTCAATTATGTTCCAGCGAAACTGATTCAACAGCGTAGTGGTCTTCTGGATTGTATGAAACTTTCATCTCTATCCTCACTTGAAGGAGCACCTAGGATAAACACTTTAGAGAAAACTATATAAATATGAAAACTGAATTGTAAATCCCTAAATAATGAGACTAACGAAAAACTAGAATTTAAACGAATAAAACCGAGGAACCAATAGGTTAAATAAAACGAGTTGTAATTCTTTTTTATAATCGAGCAGATAAATGCATATCATAAGCATTTCTACGATGATGTTAAACGAAGCGAGCGTCAATTGTTGAACCGTTCTGTGTATGCGTTGATTATTTTTTCATATACTATTGCTAAAGCGTTTCTACATAGTCATATACTGTTGAAGCTTGCGATGGCTTAAAACATCAACGGTATATGATTATGTAGAAACTCTTTAGCAATAGTATATGGAAAGGTCCAACGGTACCAATGGTACGAATAGGACACGAACAAATAACTAATTCCCACTGTTTATGTTATTTATGATGACAGATTTAAGAAAGTTTATACCTGCGATTCATGAGCTCATAGATGTATTTGGCGAAAGAAACGATCGCAAAAAATAGTGAAATACGAGAGCAAAAAACTTACGATGTTTATTCGCTGAGTGCTACAGTAAAAAAAAGAAGAACAAGTAACGCCACCTGGTGGCAAAAACTGAAAAGACAAAATAAAGAGTATAAAGTTCTTCAAAACTTAATTTGGCGTTGCCAATGACTGTTTTGAGATGATGCTTAGACGATTTAATACCTGCTTCCCAGAGGCCGCCAAAACGGGGAGAACGAGAAGGAATGAAGTGCCACTGAATACCAAGCTTGGAAGCAGAACGAGTAATGCAATCCTCGATGGACTTCAAAAACACGCCAAGATCTCGCAGCAAAGAACGGGCTCCCAGGAAATTTCTCTCGTTGTCAGAAAAAATGTGTGAAGGGCAGCCACGACGAGATACGAATCTTCTCAAAGTCACAATGAAGGAATCTGTTGTTAAGTCAGTGATGAGCTTGAGGTGAATGGCTTTGATGGCGAAGCAAACAAATAAACACACAAAACACTTGGATGTCTTGCAGTCTCGACCCCTTTTGTCTTTAATCAAAATAGGGCCTGCATAATTATCCCAACAGATTGAAAGGGAAAAGATGTTTCACCTCTGTTACGAGGAAGATTACCCGTGACAGATGTAATGCCTTTCGGAGCAGCACAGAAGCACTTAACACACTGGTGAACGACACATTTAACCAAATTTCTTCCATTAGTAATCCAGCATCTCTCTCTTAATGATGCAAGAAGTAGTTGAGGACCAGCATGCAGAAGGCAAAGGTGTTCTGGGGTGACTAACAGTCTAGCTAGTGGATGCTTCCCAGAGATGAGGAGGGGAAATTTCTTATTAAATGAATAGTCAGAATTAAGTAATCTACCTCCAACCCGCAGCAGGCCATCAGAGTCTAAAAACAAGGACAAGGAAGGTAGCTTCGAACGTGATCGATGATCGTGGGATTGGCAAATTTTAATCTCATCAGGGAACGAGTGCTTTTGAAAAAATCTTACAAGAGTCAGAAAGGCACGCTCCATTTCAGAAGGTGTAAGAGGACCATACATTCGGACATCCTTGGGACATAGACAATTGTTCTTGAAACGCAATATAAAGGCAATGATGCGATTTAGATGATCAAAATCAGAGAAACTTGAAAACGGAAATGAAGAACATGCAGCAGTGGCAGATATTACATCTAACCTTTTTACTTCCGGAAGATCATGTAGTATGGAATGCGTTTGGAGAGTTGGCCAGAAAGATTCTTCTAGAGAGAGCCACGGTTTTCCATGAAACCACAAGGCAGAATTCTTCAGCACAGTAGGAGAGACCCCTCTTGAGAGGATGTCGGCAGGATTATTGCCACTGGAAACGTGGTTCCAAACAGCATTCTTGGATAGGGTCTGGATTTCAGATATACGATTGGCGAAAAACGTGTGTAAAAGATTTGGATGCATTTTCAACCAACCAAGTACAATAGTGGAGTCAATCCAGAAGAAGCATTGATCAAATGTAATTTGCAGCGCAGAAGTAACCTGCTGGGCTAAGCGGGCGAGAGTGAGAGCACCACAAAGTTCTATTTTGGGAATGGATATAGACTTGAGAGGAGCCACTTTGGCTTTTGAACACAATAAATTTGAGAAAACAGCATCGTTTTGATCAATAGAGCGCACATAGATGCAGGCGCCATAGGCCTTGATGGACGTGTCGGAAAAGGCATGAAGCTGTATACTTTTTGGCTCATCGCAGATGATACGTCTGGGGAAGGCAACTTCGTTTAGGGCAGGAAGATTACCTTTCAAATTCAACCATTGAGTGGAGAAGGGGCGAGGAATATTATCGTCCCATGAAAGTTTCTCTAACCAAAGTGCTTGCAACATCATCTTAGCCATAACAGTGCAAGGGCTTAGCAAGCCAAGAGGGTCGAAAATCTGAGATATGTCGGGCAGAATAGCACGCTTAGTTATCCTTTTTGGAGAGGTAAGAGAAATAGAGAATGTCAATTTATCATCAAGTGGCGACCAATGCAGTCCAACAGTCTTTGTGGTATCATGCGAGCCAATATCAACTAGGATAGGATGAATGTCGGACTCTATGAAGTCTGAGAGAATTAGAGGCTCGTTCAAGATCCATTTTCGTAAATTGAAGCAACCAGTTTATAAAGTAGCAGAAAGGTTTTTGCACAATACCTTCGCTGTGGAGACGTTGTTCGCTCCACTCAACAAGTCATCAACGTACAAGTCTTCTTTTATGATTCGAGAGACCTTAGGAAGGGATTGTGAGCATTCAATGCCTAGTTCAAACAAACATCGAATTGCTAAGAAGCTAGCAGAAGCAGTACCATAAGTAACAGCGTTCAGTTTGTAAGCTTTGATGGCGTCATATGGATCAGGTCTCCATAAGATACGCTGCAAGGGTCTTTGAGATTCATCAATCAAAACTTGGCGATACATCTTTTCTATATCGGCAGAGAAGGCATAGACATGGTTGCGAAATCGGATTAGAACACTGAACAGATCCTGTTGAATTGTAGGGCCGACCAATTGTAAGGAGTTAAGTGATTCACCAGATGTAGTGGAAGCAGAAGCATTGAAAACGACACGAAGCTTTGTGGTTAGGCTATCTTCTTTGAGAACGCCATGATGAGGTAAAAAGCAGGAAATCTCAGAAGGTGCAGGATCGCAAACGGACATGTGGCCCAGGTCTTCATATTCTTGCATGAACTGTGCATAACGCTGATGCAAGGTAGTGTTGGATGCAAATTTTCTTTCAAGATTTAGAAGAGATTTTTCAGCTGTTTTGTATGAAACACCTAATACCTTTGGAGCTTTATTAAGAGGAATACTGACAATAAATCGACCATTAGAATCAGGCTTTGTATGGCTCTTGAAGTGAGATTCACACTCGTCTTCTTCCAAAGTGCGTAACTTAGGGGTAACAAGTTCTTCCATTTTCCAGAAATTTTCCAATTGCTATTGAATGCAAACAGAACTACGACTAAAATTACAACGAATGTCTGGTGGAGTATTGCAAGGAAATGAACCAGCTACAATACATCCAAAATGAGAAGCTTGCAGAATAGGCATTCTGGGTCCAAGTGGAATGTGCCGAGTGAGAACAATTTGCCAGAATGAATTTACTCCAATGAGAATGTCGATTTCTCCAGGGACATTGAAGTAAGGATCAGCCATCTTCAGGCCATGAGGAATGTTTATGCTGGCAAGATCAATTGGTGTGTTGGGGGGTAGATGACCAGTAATCTGAGGAACAACCAAATATTGAGATTTTAAATGATAACTGGAGACTCGAGAGTGCAAAAGAATTTCACAACGACAGTGGACACTGGTAGTAGAATTGGTGATGCCCTGGACTTGGATGTTGACTGGAGTTTGAGGCAGCTTGAGCTTCTTACATAGAGTTACAAACGATGAAGTTACAAACGATGAAGTGCTACCACAATCAAGCAGAACTCTTGCCTGATGAACTTGACCTTGATGATCAAAACATTCACAACAGCAGTGGAGAGAATACCACATTGTTCGGAAGAGGACAACGCCAAGAGGGTGACTGTATCACTTTCAACAACTGACTTCTCAGGGGTGGTTATGGGATCAAGATGTAGAAGAGTATGATGTCTAGCTTTGCACTTAATGCAGCTGTGCTTAGAGCTACAGTTCATAGCGAAGTGACCTTTAGAAAGGCAATTTGTGCAGCATCTTAAATTCTTTACTTTAGCAAAAGGTTATTTGACAGGCATAGATTTGAAATTGGAACAGGAGTACAAGTTATGATCTTTATTGCAGACCGGACAAGAAGAGGACGACGTCGAGACGAAACTTCTTGACAGGGTGGATCGCTCATTTGTGGGTTTAGCATGTCTTTTTTCTAGAGTTTCCAACAAAGAGGCCTTGTTTTCTAGAAATTTAATGAGCTCATCGAATGAAGTTGGATCAGAAGTAGCAGTCTTGTTTTCAAATTCCTTACAGTGGTGTTATCTAATTTGGAGTTGATAAGATAGACAAGGAATGCATCTCTCTGATGCTCTTTATTGATCAAAGAATCCAGAGATCGAAGGTTTTTCTTAGCTGAATCAATCAAGGTGCGTAGTCTAGCCGAGGATTCCTTGGGGATGGGTTCGAGATCGAAGATGGCCTTCATGAGGTTATGAATTAGTATTTTTCGATTGTCATAGCAATCATGAAGACTGTCCCAAGCAATAATGTAGTTGTCACCAGTGAAGGTGAGATTCTTAACATCTTCTGCTGCTTTGCCAGACAACGAGGCGCGCAGATAATGAAATTTTTGTATATTGTTGAGTTCGCTATTTTCATGAATGAGATTCGTAAATAAGTCTTTAAAGTTCTGCCAATCTTCAAACTTTCCACTAAATTCTGGTAGTTTAATGGTAGGCAATTTAATTAAAT
>JAHWFO010059949.1:0-10689 GCA_023313115.1 Rhysida immarginata
TTTTTTTTTTTCATTGCTCCAGACCACTGTTTGCCAATTGTCTTTCCACTGCTTTGTATAACTGGCAAATTTTAATCTTTTTCCACACTGTGGCTCGAATGATCCTGAGGAGGGTTGACGTGTGGACATTAATCATGCTGTTTGGCTAATTCTTATGTTGCCTGCATAACATTTTCTGATGAGTTAATTTCAGAGCTCAGCCACTTGAAGTTTCGGCACTATACTGGAGTCCAAGTACGAGTGTTGTTCCGAAAGTAAGTTTTTGTCATTTTTTTACACAGAAACTTTATTGCCAAAAAAAAAAAATGCATCATGGCATCATGAACTATACACCTTGCACAATTTTTCGACATAGTCACAACCATCATTGAGACATTTGCCATAGCGTGCAATCAGTTTGAAGAAAAAGATGTAGGGGCAGGCGTGCCTGAGTCTATCTGATCTTGTGTGAGCCTTGCTGCGTGTAGTTTTGCATTGTCGCCCAAGAGCACTACGCCTTCACTTGAGAGCCCTGGTCTCTTTCGTCGAATGGCGGACCTGAGTTTGGTGAGGAAATCTATGAGAATCACATCTGAACACTGTTGCCATAATCTTTCCTGCAGAGGGTGGCACTTTGAATTTTTTCCTCACTAGTGACTGGCATACGATCACATTGTCAGTAGACATCTGTCTGCCATCGTGATTTGTATTCAAATAGCCTCGGGCACATCTATCTGCTGCTACTCTTTCTTCAAACTGATTGCGTGCTGCGACAAATGTCTCAATGTCGGTGGCGACTATGTCGAAAAATAGTGAAAGATGTATAGTTCATGATGCCATGCTGTATTTTTTTGGCAATAAAGTTTCTATGTGGAAAAGAAAATGACGAAACTTACTTTCGTAACAACTCTCGTATCATGTAATTGTGTCACAACTACGTGTGAAAGTTGTAGACCTTAGCTATAGTTTGTACTGATTTTCCAGAAGCTTTAAGGCTGTTATGAAAATAACTGAAAGGTGATTAGATGAGCAAAAGTGAGCAGATTTAATTCCTAATAAATGATTAGGAGATTACTAATAAAGTGAGCAACAGGTAAAATCTTAAAAAATGAGTTAGTTATTTTACTTTTCAATAATCATCCTTGTATTGCGGGAATATGTAGTAAACAATCCATGGTAAATGGGTTCATTTGCTTTATTTGATTACAGATTGCAAGGAAATCACGAAAAAAGTAGGTGGCTTTATATTTTTATGCAACGCACCTTAAATAAAATTTTGTCAGATTTCTTTGTAAGAGAACTGATTGTAGATCCACAAGGCATACTTTATGGAAGTTCGTTCAAAAGGCCAAGCCAAAGTCTATTAACAGTTTTCGCTCTTTATTACTTAATCAATGGTTGCTTATTATTTTAAAGATAATATAAAAGTACGCAATAGAAATTAAATTTAAATGATCATTGCTAGAATCCATAACCCGAGGACGTGGTGGTATTTGAAGATGACTGTTTTGTACAAAGCTTCCTTTTAGGATTTTTTTCCAGGCATATCTATTCATAACGTAGAGAGTGAAAACTAGCTAGGATTGTCTTCTCAATTGGTAAGTATCCTGTTAAGAATAACTACTTACTGAATTAAGGTGTGTTTTCAGTGGTGTGTTAGATCTGTTACATGAATATGCATCTGAATGCGTTCACTTATTAGCCTGGAGTCATGGCTCCAAGTCATGTGGTCCGTGAGCGGAGTACCAGAGCCCATAGGGTGTTAAGGGGATGCTAACTGTCCACAATTTGGCAACTGATAAAGCAAAAATATGATCGTTATGGATTCATGATGTTGAAAACTATTCAAAAGAAATAGATTCCAGACAAAGTTTCCATCACTTTAAAGGACATTTTCTTTTTTCATGTGATGGTTACCATGTCAGATGACAAAAATGTAAATAACTCATGACTCAGACTCCAACCTGAAGATAGGGGTCGAGAGAGTTAATACAGAGTTACACTCCGAACGAATAAGTGAACACTCCCACAGCAGAACCGTTTTCAGTAATCCATTGCAGATACCTGACTATGGCTCATGCCAGATGTTCAGGCTTGTGAAAAATATGAAATTAAAATAAAAAGAATTCTTGATATTTGATGTCTTTATACATAATCAGCCTAATGGGAAAGGTGTTTGATGAGAAAAAAATGCAAGATATTTTTTAGTTTTAGTTTGTGTTACCTTTTATTCACAGTAGACTCCTTGTGGATTGTAAAATTTTTTGAAGCACTCCTGAAACCCATTCTTTGAAATTGTCGAAGCGCTGTCCTTTCGTCGCCAATTTTAGTTTTGGTATTAGCCAGAATTCGCACGGAACCAAAACTGACGAATATGGGGGGGGGGGGGGTGATCGAGCATCATTTCAATACTTTTTTTGGCCAAGAAATCGTGTACAGTTTTGCTTTTGCGTTCAAGTGCATTGTCGTGCAATAAAGACCTTGTCTCTTGTTCCATTAAAATGAGATGGACAGTGAATTTAGGATTCCAGTGAGCTCTTCGACGAGCCTAATAGATACACAACGATCATTTTGAAGAATTTCAGCCACTCTTTGAACATTTTCTTTGATTTGAACTGTCAGTGATGGTCCTGACCATTGATCTCTTCAAATGCTCTTTATCATCATGAAATCTTGCATACAACTTAAAAATGTTCTTATGACTCATTGCTTCATTGGCATAAAGAGTTTGAATCATTTTAAGAGTTTGCAGCACCTTTAACCAATTCAATGTGTCTCTGTTGTTCCTTTTCAGAGCAAGATTCAGAAGAAAGCCATTTATAACATCATTAAGAATGGAATGCCAGTGCTCCTAAACTTTTAAGGAGTATTATTTAAATGTGTAGCTAGTTAATTCCTATCCATTCACACTTACAGCGAAGGTGGTTATGCAAAAATTAAATCTGACGGTGGTTACCTTTTCCATTGGACAGACTGTGTATATGGATTCTTAATCAGCGGAGAAAACTTCTGAACTTTGATGCGAGAAATCTGTCTTTGAAGTTGGCTGCAAAGTCGTAGCTTTTTTCTAGATGTCTGTGCGAAGCCTCTGGATTGGTTGACAATGTCATATGTTCACTTAGGCCCTCTGCACATTAAGCGATTAAAAACAAACCAAACTAATTACCAACTATGAATCGCACACGACACTACTGAAAGTTTATAAAATTCAGTGACTATCGTGCTTTCGTTTGCCTGAGGACACATGCAAGGTTACTGGTCGATTATCGCAGCTTTGATTTTTATTATTCTGATTAGAGTTATTATCGTGTTAAAAAATGTCTAGTGATTCAAGAGATGAAGATATTATCCTTTAGTATTAAAATAAAAAAAAGGAAAAACCAGCAGAAAAAAGAAGGTATTGGGTTCAACCCTATACTGAAAGAAATATAAAGTGCAGAGCATTTGTTACTGCAAGAGTTGCCTAGTCTAAATTAAAGGATTCTAGATTAAATTCAAGGATTGTTCTACCATTTTTGCCGTTTATTTATTTATTCATAAAATTTATTTCAATCTGAAAAATCGGAGAGAAAAGGGGAAAACACCAAAAAAGCAAGCTTTAACGAGGGTGTTCCCCAAAACATAAAAAGAAAATAAAAAAAATCAATCAGCAAAAAAGAACAATCATAAAATAGTACAATCTTAAAAATTTTAAATTATCCATTTTTTAACAAACAGTTTAAAAATAAATCTATCATTTACATTTTTAATAACAATCGGAATCTCATTCCACAGTTACCTCTCATTATAAATTGTTAATTTACCAATTTTCTTCCGAAAATTAGCTATGCGCATGTCTAGAAAACAAACTAGAAATAAATCGCTGAGCGTCTCTGCATGTCGAGTTGCGGCTGATTGATCACAGACGCGTTACCAACTATAGTCTTGCGTGCGGATGCTAATTGAAATATATGGGCAGCAACTGATTGGCGATTTAAGTTTGTAACTTGTTTCTTTTTAGTCGCTTAATGTGCAGAGGGGCCTTAGAGGATTGCAACATATTGAAATATTTGACTCCAAAGCATTTCCAAATGTACAAAAGATCTGACCATGCATTCTGCTATCTTATTGGTTGGAAATGCACTCAGCTGATCTAATGCATCACTGAAAACACTTTTATTTTCTATTGTGATAATAAATTCGATTAGTTTGCTAAATTTTCCTTTTACTCTTTTTGTAGGTCGAGCTGGAAGATGCTGCCAATGGAGAAGGCGACCCTCTTCCCCTCACCATTGTTTACCTCTCTCTCTCTTTTCTTTCCCATCCTGGGTTCAAATCCGGCTCAATGCTGGTTTTGAATTATTTTTTTTTTACCCTTTCCTTCCCAATCCCAATGCATTTATGGACTGATGAGTGGAGCTATGAAACTGAATTGTATTTATTTTGTTAGAAAAGCTAATTTTTTTGAATGTAATATTGATTTTTGTTTCATTGCATATTTCTTGATCAATTCATTTGACGTTTTGTATTGTTGCTATCCATAAAATGTTTGTAATTTTTTATTGTAAAGAATTTCATTTTGATGACTTATTGTGTTGGAATATTTGTCGTTTATATAATAAAAATAAAGTATTTCTTATATGGAACGTTATTCTTGTTTTTATTTCCCAGAATTTTAAGAAATTAACGAAGCAAAAGAATTGTTTAAAAAAATATAATACTGATTTAAATAATAATAAAAAGACTTGAATGGAATTAATAGAACAAATTTGAAAATTAACTAAATTAATGATCATAAAATATAAAAAAGATTAGAATGTTTTTTAAGTTTCAATTTCTGAAGGAGTTTAGAAATAATTGTCTCTATTTATCGAGGACTAAATCATAAGACTGCAATAATTACTTTCGGCATATAATTCCTTTGACATTTTTTTCACAAGTTTGAAAAAAAGCGTGAACGAATGCCTAAAATAGTTTGTTTCTTCTTTCTTTTTTTTCTTTTCTTTTTCTTTTTAAATCACTAGACGTTCGGACGTAATCATTGTATATGCCAAAGTTTACCTGAAGATTAACTTTTGTTGTAATTGCCAGTTGATCCACTCTTTTGATCATCAGGGTAAGTATTGTTGATAATTTTTATGGCGTTTAATAACATGAAACGTTTTATGCTTTTTCTTTAATTTAGAGGTAACATTAAAATTTCGTTTCACCAATAGGGTGGCCAGGTGGTCCCATTTAAAAAACTGATATTTTTAATTATTGCAACTATTTTAATCCTAAAAATTAATGGCAAAGTCGATTTTTTAATTATTTTTTTCCTTTATTTAGCCAGTTTCTTATTATTTTACTTTTTTAAATACAAATAGTTGCAATAATTAAAAATTACCCAACTTTTGTCTTGGAGGGTATATTATTACAAAAAAAATTCTATAATTCAGGTTAAAATCAACCATAAAATATGTTTTTTATATTTTAATAAAGTGGGGGAAAAATAAAGGCCCAAAAAAGTTATAAACTCCTTGGCCTCTATTTCACGTCAGACAGGGCTGCTCGTAAAAGGTCCTTGTTTTGCAGAAAAGGATCACTTCTGACTGACTCTAGACATAAGTTAATCTGTTCCTCTCGTCGCTTAACTCTTCTTCTTCTTTTTAGGTCCTTTCTCCCAGGTGGTGGAGTTGACCTATTGAATGAGGATGACACACTATCTTAGTGAGGTTGATAAAAGCTTAACCGCTGCGCTAGCAGATGCAAGAATTCTAGGGAGAATGTGAGCTTTAGAGAGGAAATCTTTAGTACAGGATAGGATAAACCGCCATTGAGATCTCATTGCAGGATTGGCATTACGTGCTATGAGGAGACGCCTAAAAGAGTTTCGATGATTAGAGTAAAGCGGGCATTCTAGAAGCATGTGTTCTGAATTTTCCACAGCCCCACAGGGGAGTTTATTAAGCCAAGTCTGAACAAGTATTGTTTGTTGGGATAATGACCTGATCTGAGACGGGAGATAAGCATCAAATCCTGTTTGGATAGGAGTATAGGCCTGACCAGTGGGCCATCAGGCACGGCAGTTAGAATCATCCTTTTTAGCTTCTGCCCCGGAGAGCTTTGGTTTCTCCATTCGCTTTTCCATACGTTGAAGAGTTCTTTTGCTAGATAAGGCTTCAAAACTGGAATAGATGCTGGAAAGACTAGCATGAATTCAGAATTTCTACCCTGTTTTGCTAGGAAATCAGTGCAGGTATTCCCCGTTATGCCACTGTGCCCTGGGCACCAGATGAAGGAGACCTCAATATTTGACTGCTAAAGGACAAAGACACTAGTTGATATTAGTCCAATTTGGAAAGAAGATTTCCAGTTGCATTCTCTCAGCGAGCGGTGAAGGCTCGAGAGAACAGATTTGGAGTCCGAGATAATAACATGTTTGTGTTCGTGTCTGTAGTTTGAATTTATAATATGCAGCGTCTTAAATATTGCCCATGCTTCAGCCGTGAAAGAGTTTGGCACAAATGTAGCTTGGTATTGATACGAATTCTCGGAATTGTAGATGCCTATTCCTGCTGTTACTTGCGGAGGCATTACTGAGGCGTCAGTGTAACATTTCATGTGGTTGGCGAAGTTGTTTGCTAGAGCGTTATGGAAAATCACTTTTTTCCCTATCTGATTCAGGTTTTTAGAGTCAGTAGGAATAAAGAACCGCCGATCCCAATCTATAGTGAAAATTTTTGGATAGGAAATTATTTAGTATGACTGAAGTTGAAAATCTTATACGTTCAACATTCTTATCCCACTACGGAATAAATCCTGGAAAAGAGAGGAGCTTAAGTACTTCGGGATAGAGTCCTCGACATTTCTTGCCTGGGAACCCCTACTAAGTATCTGGACCAATCTCGTATAGATTATCGTTGCTGCGCCCATCCATCTGGGCCAAGGTGGTATCAAGTTTACAGAATAGTACAAGGTGTCTATCGGTGTGCTTTTCAATGCAGACAAAATTCTCCTGAGGGCCGAGTGCTCCAGCACCCTGACGGATCTGATTGTCGATTCAGGACTTAGTAGAAGATAAGGCGGATAATAATCCGTGATGCTTTTTATTAGGGACGATAAAAGGGTAGCTGGTATTCGACCACCTAGGCCCCAATAATAATTGTAGATGCGGGTCAGCAAGGCCCAGTACTTATTTAGTTTTGCTTTTACCTTTCGTCGCTTAACAAATAGTTCGTGACTTAGGCTGTGGTCAAAAACCCTCACCGGTGAGAGAACGATGACGTAATTTCTCACTGGGCTAACCGTCTTTTTTTTTGGTGAGGACGGTTAACTAACCGGTTAGGCATAACAGCGCTAACTGTCGTTTTTGACCGCGTTAAAATGACGTCACAGTTTTCTGACCCACCAAGCGCTAACTCTTCTCACTGGTGAGAGTTTTTGTCCTTAGCCACTGAAAACTAGTGATGTCAAGATCCGGATATCCGGATCTTTTTTTTGGACCTAGGTCTGAGATCTGAGATCCGGATCTTGGATCCGAGATCCGAAATTCGGATCCAATATCAGGAAATTGTGTTTATGCAAACTTTTTCTGAAAGCAGTTTATAAAAGCTTTTATTAAGTGATAGCCTAGTCCTCTTAAGTCCTAATTAGTTTTAATACGCATCCAGCGAAAGAATCCGGATCCGAAATCCAACGGACATAACTACTGAAAACCCTCAACTCCTGCGTTCGAAACAAGAAAAGAAGCACAGCATTGAAGCAGTTTTAATAAATTCGGAGCAGCTTTGCGAGTGAAAAAACATTGCCACTTTCCAAGGGATGCGTTTACCTTGCAAAGATGCAAACGCTGCATCCAAAGAGCAAGTACTTCATCAAAAAGAGAATCGGGTGGAAGCTCATTTTTCCAGGGCGACAACAACCAAGCTTTTGTTTTATCTTCCAAAGACGGGGATGTAACTTTGTTGCCGAGATTTAAATGACTCAAGGTTGAATAAATGGAAACATTAAAAGAATACCATTTTTCTAAGTATGTCAGGGCACGTACATAGATATTAAACATGCTTATTAGAGAACGTGATAATCAATTCCAGTGCTGTCCAGTCAGAGACTTCTTAAAAAAAAAGCCCTGCCAAATTTGCTCGACCCAAAAACCGAACATTTGGGAAAAAAAAAACAACAACAAAAAAAAACGGACACCCAATGATTCATTAAGAGTATTAGGAATTGAAAGAAGATTCTGATATTATTTACATTTATTAAAAATCATGTTGCTCAGTTGCTTAACATTTCCATTTGCCTGTCTCATTAATAATATTAAGGCAATTGCCATTTTAATGTTCTTTTGTAATTTTAAAAGTTGAATCCTTCCCTGGATAACTTCCATGCTAAAGAGAGTTGTCGTCTGCTATTCCATTCCACTGAAGACATGTAGCGCTCTCGGTGGCAGAATTCTCAAGTAATGAACGAATTTTATAAGCTTTCAATTTGCTGCCTTCATACAAAGGTAATGTAGAATCAAATTATTTTAAAATATTATATATTTCTTTCAAAATATTTTCTTTTTTTTTTTTTTAATAGTCACGAAACATTTTCGTTCGAGGCAACCCTTTCTTAAAGAGTTTCAGTTTCAGTTAATTACCTGCGACACCGTTTTCGCCGTCAGGTGGCGACAATAAGTACTTCCGTTTTCTCGCTTTCATTTTTGTAGTAGCATCAGCTGGAGCAGGTGGTCTCCATGTTAGAAGAGGTAACCTTAAATTTTAGTGAAATGTTAATAGATACTGATAAATTTTATGAGAGTATTCAACTGGTATAACCCCATATTTAATTGCATTTACAGCTCTGGCAACATTTAACCACAAAAGCTTATGAAATGTTCCTGTTAGGCTTCTTCGTTGTTAACGGTCGAGAGGCAAACCCGAGTTGAACAGGTGAGTTTTGTTTACACTAAAATTGCTGAATATTACTACTTTGTAGCAGTTAACAAATTCACGTGTGACGGGTAAAATATAAAAAATTCTTAAATTGTGAGGGTGACTGAATTTGACAGACATTTTTTAATTGATGTAAACTTCAGATAGTAATTGAGTTTTTGACTGGAGCATACTATAGAGCAAGGTTATTGTTTGGGTTACTGCCCAATGAAGATGAAAGGGGATTTGAGAAGCGTTATTTGTTTGCCTTTGCAATATAGCATCCTAGGTTCTAAAGTCATTACCTGTGCATTTGTGGCATTTGCCTATAGTTGTTGTAAAGGACAGTGATTTAATTACCAGGTGTGATGGTTAATAACGCTTAATTAAAAAAAAAAAAATAATAATTTGGGAGAAAGGTAAAAAAACTGTTTATTCAAAGTATGTGCTATCGCTAGCTACATACTTTTCCCATCTCTCTAGCAATTTGTGGATGCCTTCCCAGGAAAAGTGTACGTCTTTTCAGGTGGTCTTCTCATGAAGCCATTTTTGACAACTTCATAATTGTTCAAGTGTTTCATGGAAATTGCACGAGACATCACTGACAACGACTGGCTGTCGGAAGGAGCCAAGTTTGATGAGTATGGCGTTTGGGGCAAGAGTTCCCAGCCAAGTGCCGAAACTGTGTCTCTTGTTGTTTTTGCCGTGTGGGATGGGGCATCGCCGTGCTGCAAAATCACTCTTCCATATCTCATAGCTCATTCTGGTCGCTTTTCAATCGATGCACGGTCATTAATCAATTTTTGACTGTAGCGACGCCCTTCCATTTTGTGGGTGAGCTATTTCTAAAAGTGTAGTAAGAATTAGATGGTGATTATTAATTTTGCAGACGAATGAGCATAGTTGAAGTTGAATTATGTAGATTTGGTAGATAGTTGAGATGCCTAGTCTACTAAAATGATGTGAAATGGAATTGTGTAATTTGATGTTAAGTAAAGTTATAGCAGAGGGCTGGAAGAGAATTATAGAGAAGGATTAAAATATAGGGTGGAAGAGAGGGATTAAAATATAGTGTAAATGTGAGATCATTCCTTGTCTTATGTTGAGATATTGTCACCGTAAGTTTCCACAAATACATGACAGCTTTTGCTCACATTTTTCTTTTATTGAACAAGAAAAGCAGTCCGTGCCGCAGATGCTCTTTATTTGGCTAGCGCTAAATCATTTAAACATCAACGGCATTTTGAAAGATATGGTCATTTCTCCAAAATGACATTAAAGATTGGACTGTGAACCAACCCAATGTGAACTGTGTCAAGACTATTGAGACAAATAGATGCTCGAGTCTCTATTCAAGGTTTTACGGTAATGCTTTATTTGAACTTTAAGAGATCAATGCTCGTATAATGCTTTATATGAACTTGAAGAGATTATTGAAAGATCTACTTTAAATTTTCCATAGACTAAATAACAGATTCCTTCAACTGTAGTGAACTGTATGAAATTGTCAGATGAAATATCTTAAAAATATCCTATAAACAATCCTACAAATTCAAGTGTTCATTCTATTGTTTGTTTGGTTTGTTTTTAAGAGCAGTCCAGATATAAGAGCAATTTCCTGTGTTCCGAGGTGATTCTTATAAGCAGACACTACTGTATTTTATCTTTCCATGATAACATTTTCTGGGGTGGATGCATATCAGATGCAGTGCAATCATCTAATTTAATTAAATAGATTAAGTAACTTTTTTTTAACCAATCAGTGTTGCTAGTTTTCTTATGCAGTCCAATTGTATTTTTGTAGTGAGAAGCTGAGCAAGTCTCGATGATGCTT
>JAHWFO010059952.1:0-32534 GCA_023313115.1 Rhysida immarginata
CGATGATCTGTGAGGGGTGTCCGGATATTTTTGATCATATAGTGTATTTAGGGCAGGAGGCAGCAATCAGGATAGAAGAAAAAAGAACAGACTGGTTTGAGATTGGGCAGGGGATGAGACAGGGCTGCTGTCTATCTCCAACACTTTTCATCATGTATGCTGAAACGATGGTAGAGGAGGCAATTTGTGAAAAGGCTAGACTTTTGCACAGTGATTTGTTGTCAAAATCGCCTAGCACAAGTGCTGAAAGTGATGAATTTAACCTCAGCAGAGGTTTGTTTGAAAAATTTAAAAAAGGAGTGGCATTCACAGTGCCATTAATGTTGGAATGGAGATAAAGGAATAAGCATTGGAGAGAGAAGGATCGAGTATATTCAATTTGCAGATGACATGATCCTGTTGGCTGACAACACAGAAGACTTGAAGGAAATGGTGAATAAATTAGAAAAAATGGAGGAAGGATATGGATTAAGGATAAATAAAAAGAAAACAAAAGTTATGTGAATAGGAGAGTTTGAAAATATGGAGGTGTATGTGAAAGGTGAAAGACTGGAACAAGTGGAAAGCTTTAAATACCTTGGAACGGAAGTGACAGAGTTGGAGGAGTGAAAAAGAAATACGGGCACGGATTGGTATGGCAAAGGAGGCATACAGAAAGAAGAGCAAAATGTTAAATAGTGGACTAGAGATGGCACTATGCAAAAAGATAATAAAATGTTTTGTGTGGAGTGTACTGCTGTATGGCTGTGAGACATGGACATAGTTGAAGAGAGACAGGAAAAAATTCCGGCTTTTGAAATGTGGACCTGGAGGAAGATGGTGAATATCAAGTGGTGGAATAGGGTAAAAAATGAGGAACTGGATAGAACATGTATTGAGAAGAGACTGTTTGTTGAAGGATGTGATGGAGGGCATGGTAGAAGGCAAGGCCAAAAGAGGAAGAAGGAGAATGAAGATCACTGACGTTCTAAAAGATGGAGGAGGTTACAGGGAATTGAAGAGAAGAGCAGCAGACAGAGAAAGGTGGAGAAGGGGCAACTAGGACCTGCATAAAGCAGAAAACCTAAGAAGAAGACATGTCCTTAGGGCTGGTTGGAGTAGTACCCAGTTCATAGGCTGGGACTATCTTTCCTACTGCCTATAATCGTTCCTGGTTCGAACCCAGGCTGTGGAATTTTCTTTCCTATTTTCATCAATAATTTCAACATCTGAGGTTTGACATGAAAAAAATAAATAAATAAATAAAAAAAGAAAAAGAAATCCTCTTAAGACCTTTTATTTATTAATCTAGAACACTTATTGTAAAACATTTGCATGTTTCTTAAAAAAAACAAGTCTTATTATTGTACTGTATGCAATGTGTTTTTTGTTCTTTTTATTACATGATTGACCATGATTTTGATGTGGTACAGAATTTCTGGTTGAGTGGCACATTACGTCTACGCGACGTCCAACAATGTTTATCTCAAAAACAATACCCAGAGAAAAAAATGAAAGAGGGAAATGTTGCTTAGATTTGACCTCTCTATCACCCCCATGTTTGTACACTATCTTGTATACATGAATATGAAAAAACTATATTTTTCTCCAAGCGATGCCGGGTACTACAGCTAGTTTTTATATAATTTTTTTTTTTTTTTTGAGTGATAGGAATTATTTCTTTAACATCTAAAATACCAAGAGAATTTTTTAACTCCCCATGCATCTACATGATTTTATTTCATTCTAAATCATGTGTGTTTTACGTTTTAAAAACTTACATGATACAAATGAAAAAAAAAATTTCTTGTTTGTATTAAATACCGTAGAAGATCAACCTATTTGCACATAAATTATACAAGGCTTTTTGATTTTTAAATTCTGTTAAGTTTAAATGAATGAATACATTTCCACACATCAGAAAGGAATGAACATCTAATAAACTCCTGTGCATCATTTTTGTGGGAACAGATTTCAGTAAATGAAAAGTGGATGGCGGCGGTAGAATACAGTAAAGGAAAGGATTTTTATTAAAAACATTAAGTGTAGAGAGATACCAAGAGAGACTGATCATACAGTTCATGAATGGAGTCTATCAAGATGTACCTTTTATATCTTCGTGAATTGTTTAGAGTTGTAATTCTGTCCAAAAGCATATTTATTACCACAGTGAAAGGGAAACATTCATTGTTCTAGTAAACAGATATTATAATTCAAACATTCATTTACCATAATTCTACACATCTTTAATGACAATGTGTATTTTTAGATGAATGTTTTTTGTAAAAAAGCAACTCAGTGGATAAGAAAAGAGTTTACAGATGTATGAAGCGAAATGAATTGAGTGTGCATTTTAAATGAATTCAATAATTTTACCATGTGTTCAACTTGTAAGAAACAAACGCAGACTTGATGCATTAAAACCAAATAAAACTTTCATTTCAGATTACCGAGAAGAATGAAATGATCTGTTGAGAATGCTGCAGGATGTCTGTCTGTATAAAAAATCCTATGGGGTGTGTAAATGAATGAATGAAAAAAAAAAGGAAGAAAAAAAATCTTACAAATTGATGAAAGAGAAATGGCTTATGTGAGTATAAGTCAAGGGGAGTAAAGGAGTATAGGCTTTGTATTACATGTATGGTAGACAAATATGTATGGTACACAAATATGTCAAGTAAAGTGAATTATAAAAAAATTCTTAAAAGCCAAAGAATTTTTTATTACAGAAATGAATGACAACCAAATAGGGTCAGCTCTAGCAATTTTGCTGCCCCATGCAGAATGCAATTTTACCCTTGCCGTTGCCATCCCCAAACATTAACGTTGCTTGCCGTCTCCAAAAGTTTGCCGCCCTGTAGAAGTGCACCACTTGCACCTATGGTAGAGCCAGCCCTGCAACTGAAATTCTTATGAATGACTATTTAAACATGATATTTGTAAGGTAACCACAGAAAATGAGCAATTGTAGAAGGGGTTTTTTTCCTAAAATAGAAGCAAGAGCACTTTTATCTTGTTTATTTATTCAGATGGAGAACGACAAAGCTGTCATTTCTTTCTTTCAGGGGAACGCTCTTCAAGTTTATCACAGGAAATTTCATGATGTGATCATTTAAACAGGTGGTTTTCTGTGGAAAATAGGAAAATTTGTCAAAAAGTGTGAATGAAACTGGAAATCCACACATTTTGGTGTTTTTCTGTGTAGAACAGGTAAATTTGGCAAAACGTATGCACGAAACTGGAAAATTTACACATTTTGGTGGTTTACTAACAATAAGCAATATTGAAGCAAGATCATATATCTGCAAAGTCCTGATTAAAACATATAGACTTCCTGGATAATTTCTCTATATTTATAAGGTTATGAACATGCATAGTGAATTCACAGTAAGCACATGTGTAGCCAGTTGTCAACTTTCTAATGAACAGACTTTAAAATTGTTGAAATTAAAAGCAAATGAATTCATTTATAGCCAATCATGGTTTATTGAACAGTGCTAGGTAGGCAATTGCATTTAATGTTGAAAAAACTTTACTTAAAAACAGTAACTTGTGCAAATCTACTTGAATTTATTCTAATTAAAAGATCTTTTAAAAGCAAAGAATATTTTATTTCTCAAATCTTTGGAGTTTAAATAGTTCAAAATGACTCTTTAAACATAATATTTGTAAAGTACATGGACAAAACTTTGATACTGTACAAGGAATGCTATCAAAACAAGAAGTCAGAGTGCAGACATTGTCTATTTCAATTTTTTATTTATTTGAATGGAGAAACAACAAAGCTACTATTCCCTCGTTTCAGGAAAACATTCTTCTGGTTTATGACAGAAAAATAAATGCAGTGATCATTTTTAAAACATACATCAATGTATCCATAAGAAATATTAAACAAGTCCACATAATCATAAACTCCTGATTAAAGCTTGGATAATGTATGTGAAAATATCTCCATTTTTTAATTTTTTTTAAAAATGTCATGAAAATGCTTAGTGAATTCTTAGTAAGCACTTGTTCAGTGTACCTGTATACAGCAGACAATGTTGAACAGATTTTAAAATTGTTCAATTTAAATGAATTTTATCTAATTAAAAACATATTCCCTTAAATGTTTCACAAAATCTTTGAGAGTTGGAATTCTTCTGAATGACCCCTAAAACACAATACATGTACTTGTAAGTTGACACAAACCCTGACAATGTGAAAGGAAGTTTGTCAAACAAGAAGTCAGAGTGCAGACATTGTCTATTTCAATTTCTTTTATCTTTATTTATTGTGCATGTGGAAACAGCAGAGCTGTATTACCCTTCTTTCTTTCAGGCAAAACATTCTTCCAACACAACACTGAAAATTACATGAAGTGGTCATTTAATGTAAGAAATTTTAAACATATGACTTTCTAAAAATTGACAGATCTCAATTGTATACTGTATAAAATGCATTCTCAGAAAAAATGTATGAAAAAGATGGAGGAACTACACAAAAGCTCAGGGTGGTAACAATCTTACAATGTTAATACAATCCATTTCAATGTATCAAAAGCACATTTACCACATACTGTCACAAATATTCAATAGAATTAAATTAGAATCAACCTAACAACACAAAAAACAGTCTAGGCACTTAGTGCATTCAATGAGATTTCAACTTGTATCTCTAAAAAATACAACACCCATTAACACGAGTGAAATTCATTATTATTATTTTGGTTGAATGAATATTACGTTCATAACTGTACAAGATAATAAACATACAGTTGTGTGTGAAAAGTGTTAATTATTTTTATTTTTAAAAAGAAATAAAAAGAAAAATGAGAGAGAGAGAGAGAGAGAGAGAGAGAGAGAGAGGGTGGAGAGATGGAGTTTAACAAAGATGGCATATAAAACTCTTAGATTCAGTGATGGGTAGTTTAACCCAATGAGTTCAGCACATTGATCAATGATCCTGTCACAAATATTCAATAGAATCAAATTAGAAACGGACATAACAACAGAAGCTGCCTGGATATTGCTTGAATTTTATGAGAATTCAGTTGGACACCTTCCAGTTCGCAAAATTTCACAGTTTCGCGAAGAAGCAACGAATGAAGCGCCCACAGAACGTAGTGGACAGCAAGGGAACTTAAACATATATACGAAATAAACGTAGAGTTTGCTAGTTGAAAAACACTAGAATGCGAACGTTTTCTCATAATGATCACTGAATAGAAGAGGTATAAACGTCCACCCTTGTAAAAAGTGACAAAATTTTAATGAATACATAAGAAATATTTGTATTTGGTCCGAGAGAAAACGTATGCAGCATTATAGAAGTGTCCCATTACATTGAACAGCCTCGCTAACATTAATGTTCTTGTGCTGGTAAAATTTATATAGAAACATCTGTGTATACTGTATTTAAAGTTAATGAGAACAGAGGGATGGCAAATAATTGTTTCCAGCTGTGTAAAGCGTAAAAAAGAAAATCACACGACCAGAACGTTTAAAAACAACAGGTAGACCGCTTTGGATGCGCGACAACGGGCGAAAAGAGCTAGAAAAAACCTTTATTGAGCGATTTTTAAAGGATTTAGTGACGTCCTTTGGGGAGCGCCGTTGTCGAAGCCAACGTGGAAAGGCATTGAACGACAGCGCGCTTTTTAACATGCACCTCTTCCCGTCTTTATAAACCCGTCAGCTATCCCAAGGTGAAGGGTGTGAGAGCCCAGACATTCGGCCAATGGGCCTGAAACTACTGGAAACACGCACAAACGCGCCGTTTGCAAAGGAACGGTGAACGCAGCGCCATACAACGGTGCGGCCACTGAGGGAACTAGATTTCACTGGGCAATGAGGTTGTTTTTTCCGAATAACTTTGCCAAATTTGACCCTAGGACCAAATGACTTTACAACAAACATTCTCATAGTCATGCCAACTCGAATAAGGGGGGTTTCGAAAACGTGTGGGTTTCTCTCACCCATAGACAATTAACAAATGCGAATTTAGTTTTTCGTAGGTACCAATCAGAATAAGGCATGGCCGCGGAGTGGGGTCCCCAGCCGCGAGAATGTTCAACCATCTGTTCCCAGTGGTCGAACTAGTCAGGGGAAGGTTTTCACACAGTCCCTAGTTAACCGAATCACCACGGCTCTTATGCCCTTGGTCACGGCATAAGGGGGGTGCAGATCAATCCCCTTCGAGGCTCACAGCGATGGCTGCCCCTGTGTGTAGTGGTGGTGCACGGCATCTCAATGGAGTGTACCGACTACCTAAGCTCTGCCCTCCACTTTCTGCACAGGAACCAGTGCCCTGGTCGAGTCTCGAATTGCCCCAGCTGCCTCAACCGTCCGCCCGCCTGCATAGGCGTGGGTGGACAGGAACCCTTGGATTGTCACCATAAGAGCGCTCTGGCGACAGTACAGGCGGTTCAGGACCACCGACACCAAGCACAGGGTGGGAGGGAGAGGCAGCGTACCCCCAAAAAACCACTTCTCCTTCTTTCTCTTTCCTCTCTTTCCACTATCCTCTCTTCTTTTTCTCTCTCTCCATCTTTTTCTTTCCTTCTCTCTCTCTCTCTCTCTCTCTCTCTCTCTCTCTCTCTCTCTTTTTTCCGTTTCTTCTTCTTTCTCTTTTTCCTTTTTCTTATCTTTTCATCTTTCTTATCTTTTATAAATATTGAATATAGCATTATGAACCATAAAAAAACAGGATTCAAAATATTAAGAAAAACAGAAATGGCCGCCGTTTTTCAAAATGGCAGGTGGAGGGGGCGACCAGCTGGTCTTATCTTATCTCCTCATCCAAAATGGCCGCTCCGTTGCCATGGCAACCAAAATGGCGGTCCGCTGGGCTTATCTTATCTTTTGATCTTATCTCTGCTGATAAAAAAGGGTCACGTGGAGGCCTGTTTGTGTACCACTGCCTGAGGCGAGGGTGTAGTTGGCGTGGCCACCGCCATCTTGGGTCAAAGGTCAACTTGGTACACAAAGGGCTGCTCTTAACTACTCACTTCTTTATATGCATAAATACGCATAGACCGTTTGGTCTCCTCTAATTTCTGCCCCCGAAACTCCGACCCTAATGGGCCAATCAAAACCAAACTAAATAGTGAAGATGCACATACCCATAGTAAGCTACATTTCGAATTTCAACCTTCTATCTCAAAAAAATGCGGAAACTATGAAGGCGATGGATGGACAGACGGACAGACAGATGGACATTTTGAAAACAATAAGTAACTCCTTTCTTCTGCTACTTAATAATATTACTGAAGTGGAGATCTTAATGGGCTGTGGTGCTGGTGAGATAGTTTTCATACCCCATACACCCCTCATTCCCAGCCAGCATCTGTTTTGCTATGACCCTTCGGGAAATCACAGGGGCAGATACTCCGGGCAGCTGGCCTCGATCTCAAAAGCAGTTGCTTCTCACACGGACATTATATAAAGCCTGCTCTCGGGTCACTAGCGCAGATAATCTGTTCATAGTAGCTTCTGTGGGAAAAACGGAAAACGTTGTTATAATGAAATCCTTTTAATAAACGGCAAAATAAGCTATACCTTAAGTGATAATACACGTGTTGGCTTACATCATTTATTCTGTTTTAGGTTCTTTGCAAGAATGTTTGTATTGTATTATATTAAAGTACCTATACAAATAATAATTTCCCTATAATCCAACTTTTTTTACACTATATTCCGGTTTAGAATTTTTAAACATCCACGCAGATGAAGTCACCTTCTTGAGGTGTGGAGCATTGATAAGATGCGTACCCGTTTTCACCAGTCACAGATTCGCTGAGGAAATTTTTAGGAAATCTCTTCGTGCAGCTATGCTCCTGCATCCAAGATGAACATGTATTTAATATACCACAGATGCCATGAATCATGTTGATTTTTGTGCAGAATGGGATCACTTTCAGTGTTTGGAATTACCGCGTTAATGAGTCGATCAATTCGTTCAGCCCAATCTTCTTTTAGAGCCACAAAAGATTATGCGAGGGTGATAAACCATGTTTCTGCCATTCTATTGAGCACATTAGCATCGGACAGCTCTAAATAACTTCACTTTCGTGAGAAAGTCTATCACACGCTTCTGCTTCAAATGAAATCCCCGAGACATGAAGTCATTCATGTCATAGGGTGCTTGCCCAGGCAGCAAGTTGGTATTTATGTCAAGCCCCTTAGGAGTATTGGTCGTGGTAATAAATAAATCTATCCAACGTATTTCTGGACATAGCAGAAGGTATCTTGAGTGCGTTTGTGCATATATGTAAGATTCCAGTGAATGTGGATGTGAGAATCGCCATTCTGCAAACGGTTCCGTTTTTGTGTCAAATGATTCACGACCACATATTGTCTCTCATGATATCTACGCCGGGGTGCAGACAAACGAAGCTTATCCTGCTCTTTTGTCTTCAATAGGCGCGAAAGTTCATGGCTGAAACACTCAGCAGAAAATGCAGTCCTCATCAGTCTCCACAGATCGTGATTTTTTATGCCGCGTACTGTCAGAGAGTAAACGAAATTTAAATTCGTCTTGAGTTTCCACACTTCGGGCTTCAGCGAGGCAAGACCATTCGGCACTCAAACGACGTCCACCTTCTTCACTACTCTATTCAGATCTTAGCGTAGCATTTCGGTTTCTATAAGGTGATCCAAAAGTCGCGCATATCCAAATTCGATTGTCGATAAATAATGTAAGAGTTGAAAAGTTTCATCGGCTGCTTTGAAACTTATATTTTGAGCATCTGTTGTAAAAGCTATAGATGTGCTGTGTAAATAATATATTAAATAGTAGTAAATAGTATTATTTATTGTCATCTGGTTTTTGTTATTTCGATGTGCGCGAATTTTGGAGTACTCTGTATTAGCATCCAACGTGAGTCACGTTGATTGCGTGTCTTTAAAGAGCGAGCGCTTGCGGACTGCATTCGGGAATTACTTAACCGAGCTCCACGCTCGGATGGAGTTTCTATAGATCGAGAATCGCACTTCTAGAACTCTGCGACTCTAAACGCTGATCATGTTCCCATTGGATTTCTGCTGGACGTCTCAATCGTGCTTGTTTAGGTCGTGCAGAAACAGAAATATGATTAGATCTTTTGCGTGAAAGCATTCTTTATTTTATTTTTGTAAATGAAGTTTTTTTGTAGCTATTATATTTTCTATAAATTTCGTTTTCAATATTTAATAATAAACCTTAATAAATGTATAAATGTCTGGGTCAAAGATCGCTGAAAAAAAACTCACGTTCATCAAACCAACTAATCAACAAATAGTATTAGTTGCTAGCAATGGGGAAGTTATTTGCCGTACTTTAGTTATCCGGAGTTTTACTGAAGAGTCGCTTTTGCCCGCTCTATTGCATGATTTTGGATTGTAGCCAAACTCAACAATGTACATTAACGATCATGCAATGTAACAAAACTGTCAGCTAATGCTACGTATTTGTTCTGAACTGGTAATAAATTGTTACGTAGTTGTTTGTTTTGTGAACTAAAATATACCTTGACCGCATGTCAGCTTTTATTTAACTACCAGCTTAAGAGAGTTTAGCCTAGAACTCGGCTTCTAGATGGCTTATCACGATAAAAATACACAAGTTTTTAAGATACACCTAAAACAATGTGACTATGAAAACTGCGTTAATTTTCGTGTGGTAGTTTTTACGTGATGCGATAACAAACAAACATACAGAAAGACAGAGCAAAAATTCTAAAAATGAACGTTTTGGGTTCTGGTAGGGTTAATAAAACCGGTCGCATAAGATTTTCTTAAATTTTTTCTATGTAAGACATGGGGTCGGCTATAGTTTTATTATATTTATAGATTATTAAAAGGCTTAACTAATTATGAAGGCATACTAAAGCGTGTTAAATATGTATCACCGTTTCTGGAAGTATTAGCTGCACAAAATTGGTCACATACGTAAAGACGGAATTTTTTTTTTTTCAAAATTTCAAGATATCTTATCGAATCATGAGTTTTTAAGTCGATTTCAGAGAAAAAAAATTTTTTGAGTCAGGGAATATGTAAAAAAAATTAAGAATTAAATAAAAAAATTTTTTATCTAAGATCATATTTTTCTATCGAAAATTTTTTATTTATATATATTTATTTATTATTTATCTGTAATATATGTTAAAACTATAGTAGAAATATTAAAAAACAGTACATAAATTTATTGTTTTAATCAAAGCAAATGCAAATTTATCACAGCGCTTCTTTTCTAATATCAGTATGGCTTCATTTTCTATAATTTTTTAATTTGACACTTCTACGTCATCCTCAAAATATCCTAATATTACTTTTAAACTATCATTAATGAAGAAGCGAACTCAGCCTAATTCTTATCTCCATGCTTAGAAACATCTTCACATTTCAAATAACCATTTCAAACGACCAATAAATTATTTGAATCACGTGATCGTGGAATGCTGTGATCCACAATTAACATGATTTGAGTTCAAATAAGAAGAGTTTGCATTAACAACTGCTGCATGACTAATGCCAACTCGTGCTGATATCAACCTCAACTATTGTTGACAATCATGAACACACCCATTGTCTACAGGGTGAATACAAAAGTCTGAACCCCCCTTTTATTTTTTGAACCGAAGCAGATATGTCAATGAATAGGAAGTTGTGGTTGGCCTATCCTATGGTGCATTTTTCATCATCCCAAATATGCAAATTAGGACACATTCAAAATTTATCTCAAAAACCGTAAGGGATAGAGAAAAAACCCAATTGCAAACTTGTTTAGCATAAAAAAACAAACGAAACAAAAAAAAATCATCCAAATCGGACCAACCAATCACCCACAATCACGTGGTGAACTGTTTGTAGCTTACAAACAGTCACACTGCACAGGGAAAACTGAATGTTGATATTTCCACCATGAAAATCAAAAAATTAACATAAATTACCATACTCACATTCACTTTCATGCGGAAAAGCAAATAAAAGGCATGTTTCAGCACACAGAAGACAGAACAATTCCAGGATGGCAAGCTACACTGTTCCGGAAATGACAATCAACGTGATTGCGGGTGATTGGTTGGTCCGAACTGGATGATTTTTTTTTGGTTTGTTTGTTATTTTATGCTGAACGAGTTTGCAATTGGGTTTTTTTCTCTATCTCTTACGGTTTTTGAGATAAATTTGGAATGTGTCCTAATTTGCATATTTTGGATGATCAAAAGTGCGCCATGGGATAGGCCCCCCAGAACTTCCTATTCATTGGATTCATCAAAATTGACATATCTGCTTCGGTTCAAAAAAATAAAAGGGAGGGTTCAGACTTTTGTATTCACCCTGTATATCAATTGCCTATAATATCTAAAGACGATGGGCTATACCACGGTGTAAGAATAAGAAAAAAATGCTATGGCTATACTAAAGAAAACATGGTGAAACATACTCCTTTAGTATACTATAGCTGTACTAAAGAAATACTGTACTATGGCTATACTAAAGAAAACATGACGACCGAGTTTGCTGCTAGTCGCTGCGAAGGGCGCTGTATGCAACGGGACAGCCACTCTATGTATTCTATCTCATTGATACTATTGCTGTCATTTGCAACATAATCTGGTTTTAGTTTTACTTTAAATTTGATTGGTCGTCGGCATTGTAGGTCTTTTTCACTATTACCACTAGTTTTTGGCGAGAGAAAAAAGTGGAAAGAAATAGAGGAAAAAGTGAATTCTCGGTGGAATCCCGAACGCCGTGAAATCACTGGTGGTGGCTTCTCGAACGACAAAGTGGAAATAGTGGAAAAAGTGTCTGTTCTCTGAAATTTAACAGCATTCACACTTCAAAAATACTTACTTACTTTTCACACCCGCATATCCGTTAGGGTCGCGGGGGTAGCAGCCCTATGGAGGATCTCCAGCGATCGCGATCTTCCGCCTTCAGGCGCATGTTCTCCCTGGTAATACCCAAGCGACTCGAACCCAGATTGTTTAATACTTGTTTCAAAAATACTTGTTTAATAAAATAAAATAAGATTGTAAACTTGAAATAATGTGCAGAATAACCAATTAAATGAATTTCAAAGCAGTATTCGCTTTTTTTAATTATTTAATCGAATAGCCATTTTTCTCATTTCTCGGTTAGTTTTCATTTGTTTTACGGTTTCATTCTGGTCTCTAAATTAAAATTTAAAATATAATAATATAACCTAGTACGATTACTAATAATTCGAGTAGAATTAAAATGCCGAATTATTTGATTTGATTTTGAAAGTGGAAGATATATTCACACACTGAAACAGAATGGGGAAGTTGCATGAAAATTTTAAATTATTGTTTTCAATAGTATTAGTTATCAATATCAAGGAAGTGTAATTCGTTTGTGAAAAAAAATTTATAGTTATTTTTAAAAAAAATGTTAAAGTTGACACCACAAGAAAACGATACGTCATAGCCTGTGAGTAATATGATGTCACTTGCCTGCTCCTCACTATCATCGACAATGGTTAAAGCTTACAGCCAACAATGCTTAATAATCAGATTGAGCTTCACGTACACATGAAATCATTGCAGTTGATGGAAAGTGACGTCAGATATCGTTTTTGTTGGGAGGCGTGGTTTCACGTTTTTAGCGCTAATTTTAATAGGTTTCTTTAATATTTCGAATAAATTTAACAACGATTTCGTATTCAGCATAACACGATCTGCATGAAACAGTGCTTTAATTTGTAAAAAAAATTCCATGCAACTTCCCCATTGAAACAGAATTGCATTCAGATATGCTAAATGATATTGCAAAATCTTTGTCTATGAAACCTATAAATCCTGTTGGATGCAATCTCCAAAACACCGCAATAACTAATAGCATTCTCAAGTTCTACGTTCTTTCGCGCTTGCACTTTCTAGTAAAAACACTAAACAAAGAAAAAAGTGCAGTACACGAGAAAAGTAAGCTTTTAAAGCTCACATGTACACAATAAAATATTGTATATTTGTTTTTATTTAGTTACCATATGTAAAATGATTATAATAAAAAAACTAACCACACAGTAAATGATTATAATAAAAAAAACTAACCACACAGTAAATGATTAAATGAGTTTTGTAATTAGATCGTACAAAAAGTGTTTAGAACAAAATGAGGAATTAACAATATTAGTGTAAAAAACAAAATTTATAAAATGACAGAAAACATAATTATAAATATGAGAAATTGTAAAATATAAAAAGAACATTTCAATTTAAAAACCATTACACTTTTCCGTATAATTATCTTCTGCGCTTAACTTTTTGTAACAATTAAATAATACTTTTTGTAATTCGATTAAATAATAAATAAAACAAATACTGCTTTGAAATTCATTTAATTAGTTTAATTCATTTAATTTATAATTCATCTGCATATTATTTCAAGTTTTCAATATTATTTTACTTTATTAAACAAGTATTTTTAATGTGTTGATGCTGTTATACTTACATTGAATGCCATGCATTATAGAGTAATTGTCGGCGCAAGGTCTATAAAAGACCTTGTGTCGGCGCTTTAGATAGTCATGCCATCTGGCGGTGTCATCAGTCATGATGACGCAAAATCAGCGGCAATTGACACACTATTTCTTCTAGCCACTGTAGTTTTACTCTAAATTTGATTGGTCATCGCCATCCAAAGTCAAATACAGTTTTTCCACTAGTTTTTGGCGAGAGAGAAAAGTGGAAAGAAAAACGAGGAAAAAGTAAATTCTCCATGCAATCCTGAACGCCTGGATCCTGCATATTTCGTTGATTGATACAAGCTCTTGGAAGTAAATTCTCTCCGTAAGCAGCAGGCGCCGTTTCTCTCTTTAATCTCTCTCCCAGCTCGTGTATGTTCCCAGGAGACATGTTTCAACACCAACCAGACTGCGAGAGAATGGATCCTAACGAAAGTAGGACGGGTTATTGGCATTACATAACAACTAAATCAGTATGTACGATCATTGGTTCGGATAAACACGTTTAATGTGAAACGTGTGCCCAGGAATGGATGAAAGGGGGGTGGGACTTGTTTCTCGTATGCTTAAACGTCAAAATTAGTTTCTCGTATGCTTCTACCTAAATGATGATAGCTAAGTGATAAATTAAGAGAGTGTTAATCTGTAATCTATGTTTATTTCTTTATATTAATAATAATGAAAATTTAGTTAATTAATTAATTAAAAAGTTCATGTTAATAGAAGATTTAATATCTTTTATTCTCAATACCACTGTATCGTTTGTAATCTTAGATAATAAGAAAATATAATATTCTTTTGAAACAACGAAAATACAATTGCATACAATAAGTTAAGTATTGTGAGAAAACTGTAAATTTATGTGTATACCCCTAGGCCTGAAAATTTAGGCTAATTTTCTTTTCAAATTATACTCAACTACCAGAATATATACACCCCCCTCCCTCAACTCGTCATTGACAGGAAAAGAGATTAGTACATCCATCATTCTTCCCCAAGCCACTGTTGTATTTTTAAGCGTTTTGCATATTTAATTGACAAAAAGGCATTTTCAATTTTCAGAGGATGGAAATGCCCCTTGAATTCTAAATCAAGTATTTCATATGTTAGATAAAGTTTAAGATAGGATCTCCTGTAAATATTGAATTTTGTAATACTATGAAATGCTGATTTTTTTGAAATTAATATTTATATGTTGTTTCAAGTTTTCTTAAAAAAATCTAATTTTACCCTAAGAAGGATTTCTCCTTATTTTATGATTTTTGATGAACTTATTTCATGCTTAAAAGTTTTGAATAAAAACATTATAAGTGAATTGTGGTATTCTGAATAATATATTACAATACTTTATTTTGCTAAAAGTCTACTATATTTATATATTTAACAACCAGCTGTGTAATATTTATACTATTGTATTTAGTAATGAAAATGATCTATCAAAACATTTTGCTACTTTGGCAAATTGATGTTTTCTGAAATTACTAAAGTATGCATATATTTTATTTAGCATCCTGGGCATGCATATACTCCCTTCTTATAAGTAAGTTTAATAACTTTTTAAAAAAATAAGTTTCTTAAGTTTTCTTCTGTTAGAATGAGGATTGTCAAATACATCCCTAGAATAATTGAAGTACTTAGTTTTGGAAACATTACAGTTGGTGATTTTGGTAATATAATTTACATGGTACATGTGTCTGCTATACGTTAGATGCTATATAACATTATTTCCATATGCCTTTGCAAAGTTCTTATTAAGAGCATTTTAATGTAATGGATTATTACATGGATTTAATACAAGCCTGATATTTTAAAATTTCAATATATTTCATTGATGAAATGATAACAAGCTTTCCCCTGGATTTGGTTTGGTTTGGTTTGTTTGGTATTAACGTCATTTTCAACTGTCATGTCCATTTCAGGATGGCGTTACAGGGGCCGCAAACTTTGCCTTGCAAGGGTTCTTTAACATGCAGGTGGCAAACGACTACACGGGACCAACGGCTTTACTTCCCTTCCGAAGGAAGTGCGTGATCTCACGATTTCCCCCCCTGAAAAAATCCTCGTCGTCCTCGGCCGGGATCGAACCCTCATCCTCGGGCATCACAGGCTATCACGCAACCACTGAGCCACCGAGCATCTCCCCTTTAGACTATTAAAGAATATCTGTGGAGGTTTATGGAAATTAACAGTATATTAATTGTTGCATTGAGGACATCATTTATCAATTTTTTTCATCTCATTAGGGTTTTTGGGTGTTCTAAAAACTTATAAGTCTATAATCTTAAGTATAAGCCATCAGCTATGACTTTAAAAATTTTTCTTTCTGACTTGTATAAATAAGCAGCAGTGAAGAATTTAGTACTTATTTTTCCAAAACTTTCATAATCATATAGTAATAATCAATGAAGGATTAAAATATAATTTGTAAGTATGTATAAGATATGAATTGTTCAAGCTATTCAATTACTATATGTGCTTTGACATATTTAAAATAATTTTAATGTGCAATAGATACTTGTATGGATTCTTTTAAATTGAATAAGTCAGATCAAGTAGGTATTAAGCCACATTTATAGCATATACTGGTAAAAAACAACAACAAAAAAACAGGAATCTAATATGCACTATTCTCAATACATATTATTTATTATATATTTAATTTTGACACAATGGAAAGAATACTATGTTATTTGTTCTGAATAACTCCAATTAATATAAATAAAAATTATTAAACATTTCTAACGTGTGTATTTTGTCTGAATTCAGTTTCAAAGCTTTTAAAGCATATTTCTCAAAATGTTATTTATGTCCAACATCATCAGTTTGTGCAGAATTCAATGGCATCATTAAATAAAGACATGTTTATGAAAATTGTTATACTAAATGAAAGACATATGAGAAATTCAATCCATATGTCTTTCAATGAGAAAAATCCATATTTTTAATCACAAAAATTTATAAAAACTATTTTCTACGTAAAATGGTGAAAAATGTTTTTAAAATAGTCTATTTTTTCCATGAAACGTTATTAACAAACTAATAAATATCTCATTGTTATTGAGTAATATACGGTTTTTACTATAGAAATAAAAAAGTAACATTGTAAAATATTCATTACATTTTTTTTTTATCAATTACATAAGATAGATCCAAAATTTCAAAATGCCTGTGTTTTTGAAACTACTGAAGATAGATCGATGAAAATTTTTATTTTGTCTTCTTTTTTATAATACTATTTTGTACTATAAAAATGAGAGAATTTAAATGAATAATAAAAATTTTGTCTTAATTCCCCATGTAAATGCTATATAAGTAAAATATTACTCTATTACTTCCTTTGAGGCTTGCTTTGTAGCTTCACTATGTTTATACATATATATTATCTTTATCCAAATTAATTAGCATAGATTTGAGCCCATTATCGTTAGGAGGGCTTCTTTATACATATGGGACACTGAACAGACTGTTATAATAAAAAAAAATGCAACCATAACTTTGTATTCTATATTTACAATTGATAATTTAGGAACCAACTAGAGTAATACCAGGGCCTTCGTGATCTTTTTTTTTCTTTACGAAGAAAAGAAAATAAGGTAAAGAAAAAAAAAATCATGATGGCCCCGGTAATATCCAGCTTCGCGCGCGTTAGTTGAGTAAATTTTTCAATGACTAAATTTGACTTTTTTCCAGACTTGACTAGCTGTATAGGGTTTAATTCAATCATCACTTCAAGGTTATTCCCATGATAAAATCCGTTGCTTAATAAAATGTCTTATTTTTTTTTAATTTTAATACTGTTCAGTGTAAGAATGGATTGTTGATTGTTATTGTTGGATTGTCATATTGTTGTAGATAGTATTATTGTTGAATTTATAAATTTAAATGTATATTGTTGCATGAAAAAGGGAGGGGAAGTTCACTCATAAAACCCTTGCAACCTGTGGAAATCCATGGCAGATTGTGAAAAACCTTTCCCGAACTACAGGGCGAGTCAAAAGTCGCAGTATACCCTGTCCATTTTCTTTGGAATTACAGGCTGGACTGTTCTCCATAAAGGACAGTCATTTAATGTGTTCAACACGGTGTCCCTATTGAAGAAGGACACCAAAACCATTGTTGAGGTTGTCTCGTCAGTAGTACGTATTGGACGGCCACTCCGTGCCTTGTCAACACAGTCCCAGTTTCTCGAAATTTCTTAATTAAGCACCTGACCGTGTTATGTGAAAATGTAGGTCTTTCTGGGTGCCGGTTGTTAAAATCTGTAGCTATGACATGGAAACTTCGTTCTCCAGACATCAAAATGACCTCAATTCTCTCCTCCGTGGTCAAAGCCACCTTCAGTTACCTGCTACAAAATGAAACAAAATGTGTTGTGACTTTTGAACCATAACTGCTACTTCAAATCTGTTTACAGGAATGAAATTGTCAGAAAATGTTGATGTTGTTTGATATATCACAAGACGCCCCCTTTCCATTTTAAAAAAATTGACTTAGATTCAAGATGGCGGCCATGTTCGGTACGTACCGTAAAAGATAGACCACCTCACCCATACCTTATTGGAATATTCAGATTTCCCAATTCCTGCAAGGTTTTTGAAAAAGCAGATTGTACTGCGACTTTTGACTCACCCTGTATATTAAAGCATTATGAAAAGTTTGACACCATTGATTTCGCGAATATACACACACACACACTGATTTTTGTTAATATAGATAGAATATGATTCCCACAAACAAATTTTTTTTTAAATTTCAACTTTCGCAAGTCCTTTCACTCATGCTCGAGATAATTTATTATTCTTTATAGCTATGAGACACACTTTATTAAGAAACAAAAAGAAAGAAAGAAAGAAAATAGAATGGAAATGAAATTGTACAGTCGGCTACAAAAGTATCTAGCCACCTTGCAAGGTTATTTCTATGTAAGGTGCCGACTGTACATAAAATGCCTTGAAAAACTTGTTAAGCAAGAAAAAGGACAATAAGAGACATGAAAGAAAAAATTATAGATGATATAAATGACAGATTAGCTGACCGTTCTGCAACTCTGTTGTTAAGAAAACTATACCACAAGAGAGTAAAATTAGCCAAGAAAAATTTTAAAAAGGCAATACAGTATTTATAAAACTAATGAATTTAACTAAAAAGAACTGGTGTCAACAACAACCTCAGAATTCTCCGACGAGTTTGGCCGACTAATCACACATTGGCGCAAGTATGTGGGGACTGTGTTGAAAACTGAATAGTGCATTACACGTGGGGGGACAAATGTAAGTAGACGCTATAAAAATAATTTTGATAATCAGTTAAAAAATAAATATGTTACAACTTACGGAGGCAATACTTTTCAAAACACCCTCGAAGATTATTGATTAGTAATTATTCAACTCACCTTAATTTGAATTTTTATTAATTTTGTTTGTCATGAAAATTGTTTAAAAATGAAATTTTTTTGTCATGAAAAGTGTTTAAAAATGAATTTTGTGTGTCATAAAAATGTATTTTATGGATAAAAAGTACGAGGGATGATCAAAAAAATAAGGTTACAAAGCCTGCAGTGAAACATGTAAATTTTATTTCATACAACCAATACAGCCAACTGATAGATTGTACTTACAAGTGTACATTAGGTTATTTTTCGACGTAGTCTCCATATCGGTTTAGGCACTTATCGGTTCGTGAGCTGAGTTTGGAATATTCCCTCCTGGTAAAAATCCTGTCCTTGCGTATTCAGCCACGTTGTCGCGAAGTGTATCATCTCCTCGTCTGAAGCGAATTGTCGGTCTCCGAGGTGTTCCTTCAGGTAAGGAAAGAGGTGACAGTCGCTTGTAGGGAGGGTTTTCGATGATGTCCCAGCAAAACTGATTCAACAGCGTGGTGGTCTTCTGGGCTGTATGAAACTTTCACCTCTACCGTCACTTTAAGGAGCACCTAGGAGAAACACTTTAGAGAAAACTATATAATTATAAAAAGTGAATTGTAAATTCCTAAATAAAGAAACTAACGAAAAACTAGAATTTAAACGAATAAAATTGAGGAAACAATAGGTTAAATAAAAAGAGTTGTAATAATTTTTTATTTTCGAGCAGTTGTAATTCTTTTTATCTATAAATTCATAACGAAATGTTATCATAAGCATTCCTACGATAATGTTAAACGAAGCGAGCGTCAATTGTTGAACCGTTCTTTGTATGCATCGATTATTACTTCATATTATATTGCTAAAGCGTTTCTACATAAACATATACTGTTGAAGCGAGTGATTAGCTACTTGCGATGTCTTAAAATGCCAGTCTTAAAATGGAAAATTCCAACGGTACCAATGGTACGATTAGAACATGTACAAATAAACTAATTCCCACTATCATTAATTACTCGTTATATTCATTCATGGCACTTTGTTACAAGATATTTGATACGTTACACGCCATTATCTTCGCATTGAAAGTTTGAATGGTACAATATCGTATGATTAGGGTGCGTACAGCTAAAATAATTTCCACTGTCATTAATTACTCATTACAGTAAAACCTCGTTACAACGTACTTCAAGGGACCTGGAAATTTGTACGTTATTCTGAGGTGTACGTTATACTGAAACTGGGGGGGGGGAGGGGGGCTTGTGAAAAATGCATATATTCATAGAAAAACATAAGAATACATGAATGCATTTTATTTTATTCAATACAAATACACTATAGGATATACAATATGTAGTGAAATGTTGAAATGAAAAATTCCCTGACTTTTCCCGGTTACATTCCCGTACCTATCCCGATCGCATGCGACAATCGACAATTGAACATGCTAGATTGAATAGCATGCAGAGATTTCCGGGTTACTGACCAACCAATGAAATGTGAACTCGGCTTAATTAGCCCATTGGCCCAGTTGCAGCTTTCGCATGGGCTGCATTGACCAATCAGTGCAAGACATGTGAACGATGTACGTTGTACTGAAGGGATAATTTAACCAAGGGGATGTAAAATTAGTACGTTATTCTGAAATGTACGTTAAAGTGAGGTACGTTATTCTGAAACTTTTTAGCATTAAAATACCTACGTTTGGGACGGGGATTTGAAATTTGTACGTTATTCTGAAATGTACGTTAAAGTGAGGTACGTTGTAACGGGATTTTACTGTATATTCATTCATGGCACTTCGTTACTCATTATATTCATTCATGGCACTTCGTTACTCATTATATTCATTCATGGCACTTCTTTACTCATTATATTCATTCATGAGACGTTGTTACGAGTTGTTTGATATATTATATGCCATATCTTAACACTGAAAGTTCCAATGGTACCATAAGTTTTGATTAGGACACGTACTACTAAACTAATTACCACTATCATTAATTACTCATTATATTCATTCATGGCACTTTGTTACAAGATATTTGATACGTTACACGCCATTATCTTCGCATTGGAAGTTTGAATGGTACAATATCGTATGATTAGGGCACGTACAGTTAAAATAATTTCCACTGTCATTAATTACTCATTATACTCATTCATGGCACTTCGTTACTCATTATATTCATTCATGGCACTTCGTTACTCATTATATTCATTCATGAGACGTTGTTACGAGTTGTTTGATATATTATATGCCATATCTTAACACTGAAAGTTTCAATGGTACCATATGTTTTGATTAGGACACGTACTACTAAACTAATTACCACTATCATTAATTACTCATTATATTCATTCGTGGTACTTCGTTACAAATTGTTTAATATATTACACGCGATATCTTACCACTGAAAGTTCCAATGGTACCATATGGTACGATTAGGGTACGTACTACTAGACTAATTCCCACTGTCATTAATTACTCATTATATTTCACTCATGACACGTTGTTACGAGTGGTTTGATATATTACATGCCGTATCTTAGCATTGAAAGTTCCAACAGTACCATGTGGCACGATCAGGTTATGTACTACTAAACTAATTACCACTATCATTAATTACTCATTATTTTCATTCATAGCACATCGCTACGACTTGTTTGATATATTGCATGCCATATCTTAGCCTTGAAAGTTTCAATATTACCATTTGGTACCATTAGAATACGTACTGTTAAACTAATTACCACTATTATTAATTACTCATTATATCCATTCATGAGACGTTGTTACGAGTTGTTTGATATATTACATGCCACGTCTTAAAATGGAAAGTTCCAATGGTACCATAAGGTACCATTACAATCGTAGTACTAAACCAATTCTAACAGTTATTAATTACTTTATATTTTTATTCATGACATATCGCTATGGGATGTTTGATATATTACACGCTATATCTTTGCTTTAAAAGTTCTAAAGGTGACATATGGTATCATTAGAACAAATTTCGGCCATCATTAAGTATTCGATATATTCGTTCATGATACGTCGTTATGAGTTGTTAGATATATTACATGCTATATCTGGTCACTGAAAAATTTTAAGGGGGTATCATAATAGAGCAAGTGCTATTGTACCTATTCCGGCTATCTCACCTTCAAACTTGTCCGTGCTCTGTCCCATATTAATGGAATGGTGAAAACAGAGTTTGAAAAAGTTAATTCGATTTTAAGTTATGAAATAAATAATAAGCTTCCTGCGAATAAAGAAATTCTTTTGGTTTAGGCACGGATATCCCCTTTCTATAATCGTCAACTACGTGCATCCTGCACGCACACCATCTCAACAACGTTTAGATCACGCGCGGAGCCGTAACTAAGCGCTCAGCGCGCGTTTTCCCCAGTGCATGGCTGATTCGTCTCTTCCAGCATTTCATTATACGCACGCTCCCCATTCCAACGCAATGCATTGTTGGAATTGTGTCCACAGATAAACGGATGGACGTCTGAACAAACCGATCGCATAAGCTACTTTTCTATTTATTATGCGAAAAACGAAATCCTTCATGGAGAGATGAACAGTTATTAGCTGGAAAGGTTTCCAACATTTGTTTATCCAGTTATAAGTTGGAAGTTCAAAGCCAAATACACCCATACCTCGTTTATTTATTTTATTTTTATTTATTTGCAGGTTAGTGAAAAATTACAAATATGCAATAGCGCTCAACCAGGCCAGTATGGTATAAACCGACAAGTTTGGCCAAGTGGGTACAAAACAATAATGTAAGTAGAATAAACTAATGATAAAGAACAACAATTATTAATTAAACATATATAGGTTAGTAGAAAAATAAAAGATGGAACGACCTAATGAATTTAAAGGCCAATTCGGCTGACTTAAATCTCAAAATAATAGTATAATAGTTTGGGGTTAAAGTAAATAAATAATACAGTAAAAACTGAGCATTAGCATAACAAAGGCACATCTATCAATGAATTCTTAAAAAACTTAAAGATTCCTAAACATTAACAAAAAGTTCCTAATAATGGATCTTCTTATTGAATGTGGATGTGTTGGAGACAATAGTTGCGTAGTATTCTCCTAAAATGTGAATAAGGTACAAGGGTGCGGATTTCCAAAGGTAAAGAAGCCCAACATTTTATACCGACGTGTGAAACACTACGATTTCGAAAATTAAGCAGGGAGACTGGAATGCGTATCTCATTTGCTGAACGGGTATCGTAATTATGGCAATCAAGATTACGCCGAATCGTGATAGGGGACGATAACTGTAAAATCGAATTGGATGTTTTATAGATAAACGAGCATAAGGATAAAAAATAAATTTGTTAGATCGTAAGCATACGAAAAGAGAAGTGGTCTGGGACTGAAGAGGATCAAGGAAGTTGCAGAAGGGTCGAAGGAACCATTTCTTAATTTTAGTATTCTTGTGAGATTGGTAGCTGAAGTGGCTCCCCAGAACAAAACCCCATAACATAAGCCAGAATGAATCCAAGAGTAGTAGAGTAAGAGTAAAATGTTAGTGGGGAGATAATAAAGTCGTGAGATAAGACCCTGCTTTTTATTAAGTTTAAATAATAATTTATTGATGTGGGCATCCCAAGCCAGATCAAGAGACAGGTAAGACCTAAATATGTAAAACTTCGGGTAAGTGAGATTGTAGAATGTCCATAATATATTGAAGCCGACAAAGGTATATTTCGCTTATTTCTCAGGTGAAAAAACATTACTTTTGTTTTATCGATATTAACAACTAGAGAATTTTCATCACACCATTGGCTTAACTTCTCGAGAGCTAAATTAAGAGCTGAGAGCACTGAGGAAAGATTCGAGTGAGATAGCAACAGAGCTATATCGTCTGCATATAAAATTGGTTTTAAAAAGTTAAAGAAGATGGTTGGCAGATCATTCACAAATAGGTTAAATAACAGGGGTGAAAGGATCATCCCTGCAGGACCCCGTAGTTCCGGATAAAAGTATATGAATTTTTTCCGAGATGGGCAAGATAGTAACTACGATTAGTTAGCAAATCACTGAGCCAGGAAAGTGGCAAACCGCGGATTCCATAGAAATTATTAAGTTTGTACAGTAGCAAATGGATGGGGACTGTATCAAAAGCTTTAGTAAAATCAATAAATATTGAAATTACGTATTTATTCATTGTCATCTCGGAGGAAAGAAATTCAAGTAAGTCATAGCAAGCCGCTTCAACATTCCAATTTGGAGTGAACCCATGCTGGAATGGATTAAGAAAATTATGTTCATATACAGGGTGAATACAAAAGTCTGAACCCCCCTTTTTGTTTTTTGAACTGAAGCAGATATAACAATTTTGATGAATCAAATGAATAGGAAGTTGTGGGTGGCCTATCCCATGGTGCACTTTTCATCATTCCAAATATGCAAATTAGGACACATTCAAATTTTATCTCAAAAACCGTAAGAGATAGAGAAAAAAACCCAATTGCAAACTCGTTCAGCATAAAAAAACAAACAAACCAAAAAAGAAATCATCCAAATCGGACCAACCAATCACCCACAATCACGTTGACCATGTTGACCATTTCCGGAACAGTGTAGCTTGCCATCCTGGAATTGTTCTGTCTTCTGTGTGCTGAAACATGCCTTTTATTTGCTTTTCCGCATGAAAGTGAATGTGAGTATGGTAATTTATGTTAATTTTTTGATTTTCATGGTGGAAATATCAACATTCAGTTTTCCTTGTGCAGTGTGACTGTTTGTAAGCTACAAACAGTTCACCACGTGATTGTGGGTGATTGGTTGGCCCGATTTGGATTTTTTTTTTTGTTTTGTTTTTTATGCTGAACAAGTTTGCAATTGGGTTTTTTTCTCTATCCCTTACGGTTTTTGAGATAAATTTTAAATGTGTCGTAATTTGTATATTTGGGATGATGAAAAGTGCACCATGGGTTAGGCCAACCACAACTTCCTATTCATTGGATTCATTAAAATTGACATATCTGCTTCGGTTCAAAAAATAAAAGGGGGGTTCAGACTTTTGTATTCACCCTGTATAAAATGGGAGAACCTAGTATAAAATAACTTTTCAAATATTTTAGCAAATATAGGCAAGGCGGTAATGGGACGATAGTTTCGATATTGGCTGGAATCACCTTTCTTGAAAATTGGAACCACTCTGGCTAACTTCAAAGCCTGGGGATAGACACCAGTACTAATAGAGGAATTAAAAATAATAGCCAGCGGATAATCTATGAGATGTTTGAGGCCAATAATAACAGTGGTATGAAACACGAGAGGATCGGGAGCTGAAGAATATTTTAATTGACCGATAGTATCAGAGACCTCATCACGAGTAGTTGGGGTGACATAAAAACTGTGGGTTGAATTGGGGCCTTGATAAGAATAATTAAGAATGGGTGACAGAGGAATATTAGGAAAAGGGGGCAAGAAAACATTAAGAAAGTCGGATAAAGTAGAAGTAAACTCATCTGAATGCGAAAACGGAGAATGAGGTAATATGGGTCCGTGCGATATGTCTGTTAATACACGCCATTTTTCTTTACTAGATTGGAGGCGTGAGAACAAAGATTTATTAATTATAGATTTTACAAGATTACAGTGACGTTTAAATTTGTTAAACATATTAAGAGAAGAGCTTTTCCGAAATTTTCTGTAGAGGTTATTCTTCTTTTTAGTAAGTAATAATAAATCAGGGGTTATCCAAGGCTTATGGACATTGGTTTTGGGAGAAATATTAGGGTGAGATTTAAAAGGGAAATACCGATCGTAACCAAACTGGAAATGCGAAAGAAATGACTCAAATAATGAGTTAGTATCAGTAGACCTTGATAGAATAAAGTTCCAGTTTGTTAGAAGGAGATAAGATTGAAAAAATGCAATTCTATTCGGAGAAATTACTCGTGAAAAACGATTATTTCGAGTGGTAATATATAAGGACAGGTTAAAAATAGTAAGCATTGGGAAGTGATCGGTAATCGCCCAATCCAAACAAGCACTAATAAGAACAGAACTAAAATTAGAAAAACAAGAATCTATGGCAGAATAGGAGTTATGATGGTGAGAATAATGTGAGAAAGAAAAAGTCGTAGGTAAAAGTCCAGAACGAAGGATAGGATCCAAAATAAGATTTAAGGAGGAGGAAGGCTTATTAAAGTCAATGTTAAAGTCACCCACTAACACAATTGTTTTCCCTGAAATTTGAAAGTCAAAAGGCGCAGAAGCTAAGAACTTACTAAAAACGGAGAAATTTCCAGAAGGGGGGGGGGGGGCGATAGATTGACATAATGATTACGTTCTTATTAATTGTAAGGGTTAAAGCCTCATAATCGGGTGTGACCAGGCTTTAATCTGGTAAAGTATAAAAAAGAAGCGAACTCAGGAGGTAAACACAAATGCCTCCGCCCCGCTTATTACTACGACCAACTGAAACAGTCTAGTAGCCAGAAATATCCGGAATCAAACAATGATCATAAGTCCAGCTCTCAGTGAATATAAAATTTTTGGTTGGAGCTTAAAGAGTCTTGAGATTAGCCAATGTACAGGCTAAATTAGAATTGATACTGCGAATATTCAAATAGAAAATGGAAAAATACTTATTAGGCTGATTATCACATGCATCACTAATTTGGGAGTTAATGGACTCAAGGGAAATCGGAAAGGAAAAATCCCTATTAAATATATGTGACATAATCAGGAAAAATCTAGTCACTATATAAAATATAAAATCAAAAAAAAAATCCTAGAATGGTTGAAATAAATCAACAAAATAGAACAATAAACAACAAAAAATTAATAAAGATAAGTAAATAAATGAATAAAAGATAAATAAATAACTAAATTAATAAGTAAATAAGTAAATGGAGAGCAAACTGGACCTACAAAAATTATAAATTAACAGAACTACAAATTAACTACTGTAAAAGACTACATAATGGACCGGGCAGCAACAGAATTAAAAATACAAATACAAATTAAAATGTGGCGAATAACAAATTAAGATACTCTTAAAACATAAAACGTAAGGAATTAATTTATAAGATAAAGAAATAAATAAACCAAAGAGTTCGATAGATTATGGTATAAATATCTGCATCAGGTAAATACTTGTTGTGCAATGGAAATATGTAATTACATAAGACCAACAAAATAATCAGATTGTTAACATGATTTAAGATACCTGACCGAAATCACTGATGGAAGCAATACGAACGGCTTTGCCTAACGAGTTCTTAATAAACACATGGCTGCTGAAGCTGCATGCATTTCGGACTCCAAATTTCCGCTTAGCCTCACGAAGTAACCGATATCGTGATGCCGTGAGATCTTCAACAGCAACATAAAGGGTATGTTCGAACCTCCGACGATTCTTGATAATGAGATCTCGGTATGAGGAAGACATCATCTGGAGGATGACAGGTCGAGGAGTTGGCGACGTTCGGGGTCCGAGGCGATGGATAGAGACGAAGTCTGTTGGCTTCGTTGGCACTAAGAGAGTCGTAGTGAACAAGTCAGCAATTATTTCATGAATCTTTTCAGAAGGAGTCTCCGGCACTCCGAAAATACGAAGGTTGGCACGACGGGAATGTTGCTCTAAATCATCTAGCTTTTGAAAAACCTCGTCTAGTCGGGAGACACCATCATGAAACAGATTCGCCTCGAGTGAGTCAAGTTTGGGTTCCATTAAATTAAATTTCTGCTGAAGGACATTTAATCTAGTAGAGGTGGATTCCACTTGATTTAAAAGGGAAGATAATTTGGTGGATAAATCCTGGATCTTCTTCTCCAGCGATTCTAAAATTTTCAATGAGATAATCGGTATAATTGTATCGACACGAGTCTGAATTATTAAAAAAGTCAATAATTAATTTTTCAATAGTTGGACGAATGGACTCGTCTGCAGGAAGATTGGATGGAGAATCCGTAGAAGAAGAACGTTGCGAAACATGTTTGGAGCCAGCAGTATTCTTTCTACTATCTTGAGGCATTATATTAAGTTTGTAGCAGTCCAAATAATATTTTTCTTAAATGAGATATATGAACTAAAGACACTAACTAATGTGACAAAAGCAAATCACCTCGGTTGCAAATGGTAGAGTCCATCAGGCGTTAAAAATAGTGGCAGAAAAGAAATTCAAAAATTTATCCAATTAAACCAATAATACGAACTCATTGATTAATAGAACCAAGTCTATATTGGAAGCCAGAATATATGTGGATCATTGAATGATTATAGGCCTATGTTTACCCTCCATTTAGTTACGTTTATGGAGAGCTCATGGATGAACGTCTGAACAGGCCGCCATCTATAAAAAAAACAAAATCGTTATACGTAATTTTCGATTTACGTACTTTTCAAATTACGACACTAATTCGTTTTACGTATCCTATATTTCGTCATGCGACCAATGATATTAAATAAAGAGTAGAATGGAAATACACTGATCATCAGTGCCACCACTATGAACTCAAATATCAATTAGCTTCAAACATGGCGCCGTTATTTCCACTCTAATAAATTAATCTCGTTGCACACAACGCATGCGCCGGACGCGATACTCTGTTCGTAGCAAGGAGTTTTAATAACAGGAGATGGCATGACGTCATAATCTTGAAGCCTATTGTTGAGGCGTCGGCCTATTGAAAGACCCCAAGCCTGTGTAGATTAACTATTTCATAAATACAGTTATAATTTTATAACGTCCATTGTAATTAGATAAGTCAATTGACATAGAAGAAATACTAAAAGACTTAAATAATCTAGATGACAATATCAAATTCACATATGAAGAAGAAAAAGATAACAAATTAAATTATTTAGATATAATGATAGAAAAAAGAAGAAAACAATAAAATAAAATTAGAATATAACATTTACAGAAAACCCACAACAACAATAAACAGTATACACAAAAATTCAAACCAACCATGGAGCACAAAAACTCAGCATTTAGGAATCTAATTAATAGAGCTTTAACATACCCCATAAAAGAAGAATATAGAGAAAAAGAATTAGGAATAATAAAAGAAATTGGGATTGGGAATGGATACAAGGAAGATCAAATAAATAAAACAATCATCAATATAGCTACAGAAATCAGAGAAAAACAACAAAATAATAGAAATACAAAAGAAAAAGAAAAGAAAAGAATTTGTTTAACATTCCATGGAAATATAAGTTAGAAAATTTAAAAAATATTTTAAAAGAAAGAAATAAAAGTAGCCTTTAGATCCAAAATAGATTAATAACATTACTAGAAAACAAAAGAGAAATTATAAAAAAAGAAAAAAGCGGGGTATATGAAATTAAATGCAAAGAATGTAACAAAATTTATATTGGAAAAACTTATCGAAATTTAGAAACTAGATTCAAAGAACATATACACTGAGTTAGCAAAACTCATGGGATAGTTACTTACTATCTAGTCGGGCCACCTCTGGCCCTGTGGAGTGCAGCAATACGGCGTGGTAGTGAGTCTGCATGTCCCTGGTACACTTCTGGAGGCAGTTGACACCAGATAGTCTGCAGAGCCGAAGATAGTTGCTGCCCGTTCGTGGGCGGATGATCCAGTGCCCGGAGCCTGACTTCAACAGCATCCCAGATATGCTCGATGGGATTCATGTCAGGGCTCCAGTCTGGCCAGCTCAGTCGTTGGACCTCTCCTGCATGCTCCTCGAACCATTCGCGGACGACATTGGAGCGATGTGGTGGAGCATTGTCATCTTGAAAGACTGTTTGAAAGACATCGTCAGGGTGTTGAAATGTCAAAAACGGGTGCAGATGGTCTCCGATGAGTTGACGATACCGTGGACCATTCAACGTTTGGTCCAGGATAACCAGAGAGGGCCCATTCCAAACCAGGAAAATGCACCCCAGACCATCACTGACGCCCACCTGTTGGCTTGTGGGATCCATCGTTTCGTGAGGTCTGCGCCACACACGGTGCCTCCCATCAGCATGGTACAGTTGATATCGTGACTCATCTGACCATATGACGTTACGCCACTGTTGCAGAGTCCAGCCAAGATGGTTGGTGGCAAATGCACACCGGAGTGTCCGATGACGCTGGGTAAGCATTGGCACCCGTGTAGGGTGACGGCTGCCAAACCCGAGGGCATGCAGATTCCGACGGATTGTCCACCAAGAGACGTTTCTAGTGCGGCCAGTATTGAACTGGTCTGTGATTTGCTGCACTGTTGCGCTCCTGTCTCTCTGAATCATTCGTCCCAGGTGTCGCCGGTCACAATCATTCAGGGCAGCTGGACGCCCGGTATGGTGCCTGTTGTGGACTGTGATGCCTTCATCCAGCCATTCCTGATACACCCTGGAGACAGTTGAGCGGGGAAAGCCAAATTCCTGCACCACTGCCGAAATGGAACATCCCATGCGTCGGGCACCTACTATCATACCCCGTTCAAAAGACGTCAACTCGCGACGACGTGCCATTTCTGATTAATCACTTATCCAAGCTCTTCCCACAACGTCTAATGGTCCATTCCCAGAATCCGTTACCCCTGTGAATTCGTGAGCCATGCCCATCAATCAATGTGCTTGCTATCCCATGAGTTTTGCTAACTCAGTGTATATTATATAAAAAATGCACTAAAAAACTCCAAATATGCAGAACACATTTTATTAAGCAAACATAAAACCGGGAATTACGAAGAAACATGATAAAATTAATAATAAGAGAGAAATAATAATCATCGAAAATTTTATTATTTTTATGGTAAATAAATTTTATCCACAAGAGATTTTAAATAATGCCGAATTATTAGATAGTAATTTATTATTCAACCAAATACTGAAGGAGGAGAAAATAAAAGAACTATTAAGCAAAAACAAAAGAATACAAGAACTATGTAATTAAACATATATTTATAAGATAAGATAATACTATATTTTATATTAATAAAACTACAATGTATAAATAAGATAAATACTAATAATACTATAACCAAATAATGACAACAATATAACCAAAAAACAATGAATAGAAGAAATATTGTTCAAAATTTAAAAAGAATACCGTTGTAAGACATTTAAACATCTCAACTGAAAATACTGATGATGTCCAAAAGGATGAAAATCGATTATATATCTAAACAGTAATAAACCAATTGTATTGTAAAATGAACGCTATAAAATTATAACTGTATACACTATACACAATATAACGTGTGTAAAATAATGAATCTTATTTCATAAATAGAAATTTAAAAAAATTTATGCTATAAAACACAAACAATCATGTCTTGTTGTTCAATTTTAGCGTATTAATGCAATTTTTACACGTTGCTCATGTAGATAACAGCCATGCAGGGGTCTACCAATGTTGGGCCGATATGGCTTCAAGGCAACAATGAGCCAGCGAATAGGAGGGCGCCTCCTTTGTATTAATCCTCCTACGTTTGAAGCTAAAGTTTCTAGCTCCCGGTAGGGTGGGAACTCTATTGAAAAGTGGCGCTACATGTACAATCATCCCAACTGCGCCTGCAGCCCCACGCTATCGGCAGATAGTAACTTTACTTTCATATTCAGTTTCAATGAAACCCTCTATTGCAGGTTGCGGTCGTCCTTATTGCGATCTATGCAGCACCTTGCGCGATCTGTTTTCATTACCTTCTCGAAACAATGGAAAATGGCCGAAGCTCGATGACCATGAATATCTATAGACCGTGGTTTGTAGTGAATCAGTGTAAGTTCTTGTTTTGTTTGTTGAAATTAATTGCAGAATTTTAAGCATAGTTAGCGCCTATGAATTAGACACTATTTTCGTTATATACTATTATGTTTATGAAGAAATAAAAATAATAAACTAAAGACTATAAAAACTATATACTACTGTGCTGTATTATTTCATAAAAAAATTGAAACAGATTCAATTTAATTTGTATATGTTTGTATCAAAATTATTGATGGGTATTGTCAAAGCGTCATCAAGGAAATTTATTTTTTAAAAAGTACAATAGTGACCTCTGATGAGAGTTACATAATAAAACGTCTCACATTTTTTCATTGCCTCGATTTTACTGAACCTGAAAAGTACGTATTCGTTATACGGATATTCGAGTTACGTATAAAGTTTTTGGAACCAATCAGTACGTATAACGAGATGTAGGTGTACTACATCCTATCGTCGCAATTGTTTTTTTGTTTTCCCAACCGGAAGTACTTATGGAGAGAAAAATAATAAATATCGACAAAAAATCGAAATTCATAGTCATGGCAAGGCATATTAATGAGAAATATCTCATAACCAACCGCTAGACTGCACAAAGTGATGAATGGCCAAGTTTGGCTTCAACACATCGAGAGAAGAGTGGAAATTGCAACAACATCAAGTGTACATCTGAGATAAGATTACGTGAGTAAGAAATTATTTAGACTAGCAGTGGCCAGCCATTGTGAGCCTTTAAAAAAATTTTTTTCGAATTTTCATTAAGAATTTTTACTGTATTAATTATAAGCTTTTTCATGTGTTTATTTTTAAGATATTGCAAAATTTAATTTAATTTTTTGAGATTGTTCTGTTTACCTCCAAGTGACATTATCCCGGGCAACGCAGGGTACCATTGCTAGTCTTCTATATCTTCTATCTATATACAAGGTGATTATAATTAAAGTCCCTTTGTAAAAATGCTATAAAAAAACAACCATGAGTCCGAATGACTTCAAATTTGGACTGAGCATTCTTGAAGAAGGGGCATTTGATATGG
>JAHWFO010059969.1:0-13392 GCA_023313115.1 Rhysida immarginata
GCCCACTGTATTGTAATAATTATATATTAATGAAAATTTGATATAATAAACACATTCACCAAAAAAAAACTGAAAGAAATAAGAAAAATTTTTGTTACCGATTTATAAAAAATTTTATAATGAAAAATTTAACCGTAGCAAAGAGCCTATTTTAAGATCAACTTGTAAATGATAAGACTTTCCAGAGTTGGGTTAGAGAATAAGCAAGTGCTTAATAAGTTGTGCTAAAACGTAGCCTATTGCTGTAGCTATAGAGCAATTTTGGGAAAACTTTTTATTTTTTAAATTTTATTTAGATAGCAGCAACAAGCCTTTGCCACACAGATCTATATACCCTAGATGGTTTTGATCCCGAAGGCTTATTTCCATGCATTTTAGGCCATGAAGGGGCCGGAATCGTAGAAAGTGTTGGGGAAGGTGTAACATCCGTTGCTCCAGGTAATTATTTCGATGTTTTGAAATGTTTTTCTGGGGAGTTAGGTTAATCTAACAGTTTATAATCTAGCAGGTTATCTAATATTTTTAAATACAGTTTGAGATGAATGGCTATAATTTAGAAGTATTCGTTTTCTAAGCTGTTTTTTTTCCGATTAAAATATTAATTAATGTGTTTTTATATAGGTGATAAAGTCATTCCGCTCTACATTCCACAATGCCATAAATGTAAGTTCTGCATCAGCCCAAAAACCAATTTGTGTGGTGCAATCAGGTAATATATTCTTGTAATATTTATTATACAAGGTACTACCCAAAATATTCCGCCCAAACCAAAAACGGTACGAGGTTCTGCCGCTAGATGCCTCTTGGCGCATCTTTTATGCTGCTTCAAATTTCCAAATTTTTCGACCTGGTCAGACTTTCAACAGGAAGTTTTAGAGTGAGGTTTTGAAGAGACTGAGGGAAAATGGCCTGTGTTGCGGAAGAACAAAGACTGGTTGCTCTACTATGACAACACACTTGCGTACACTTCACTTGTTGTGAAGGAATTCCTGCCAAAAAACTTTGCAACAATCCCCTATTCTTCCTACTCTCCTGACCTAGCCCCCTGCGACTTCTACCTATTCCTTAAAATGAAAGGACAACGTGAAATTCGCGGAAGCACAAGAACATGTAGCAATAACTCGCAAAGAAATGCACCTACAATTACGAAACTTAGCAGCAGAGCAGCAGCCTAAAGGTGGACCAAGAGGCATCTAGCAGCAGAACCTTGAAGTATTTATGATTTGCGCGGAATGTTCACATTCTCACATACTTTGGATAGCACCTTGTAACATTTTAAAGCTATGATTGTTTAGCCTGAATTTTTGTCTTGGTGAAAACGAATTGTTTTAGTGCATTCTGACTTTGAGAAAATCTTTCTTCACTGTTTAAAAAAAAGTTTTAAGCTACACACTACTCAGATGGACTCAGTGCATGCAATGACGAACGTGTGACATTAACCCTTGGTTATCAATGTGGACACTATTTGTGTTGGAAAAAAATTAGTTCCACATTTTCACCTGGATATGGTCCTGGTAAAAACTCTGTTTATAATGTGTTCAGCTGTGAAGATTGACGACCACTGAAGTATGGTATTGGCATATATTCCATAAAAGCCACCCCCCGCCCCCTGATACAGCCCTGGTAAAAACGGTGAACTCAACAAAGTTACGTTCTTGCAAGTCTGCAATTATTTGTTATTATTCTTTATACTGGGTGTCCAAAAAGTCTGGTAATATGGCAGATATATCTCAAAACTTCCAGGTAGGCGAGATATGAAGAGTGTGGTTTATAGGTAATGGGGGGGGGGGGGAATTCCTTGCCGCGCTGAAATTTGACTTTGACCCCCCAGATGTCCAATTGCTACCCTGTAAGCGTCATTCAAGGTCAGGTCACTTAATGAAACTTCCCAACGGTGTGCTTGGTCTCGATGGCTCAGTGGTTGCGTGATGGCCTCTGTTGCCCAAAGACTCTGGTTCGACCCCGGCTGAGGATGATGAGGATTTTTTCAGGGGGAAAATCCTGAGACCACGCACTGTCTTCAGAAGGGAAGTAAAGCTGTTGGTCCCGTGTTGTCATTTGCCGATTGCACGTTGAAGAACCCTTGCGAGGCAAAATTAGCGGCCCCTGTAACACCGTCCTGAAATGACCATAGCAGTTGAAAAGGACGTTAATACCAAACAAACCAACCAACCAACGGTGTGCTTCACTGCAATTCAAATGTGTTAGAAACCTCACCCAACCTGGCCAGCCCAACCTGACCTTGAGTGACTCTTTCTCGCCTATTTTCTCAAAATCTTTCAAGGGGGAATTGTGTTATTAAAAAATGTTTTTAGACTAATGTGGTGTTGCTCTACAAGGTAGCACTCGGAAATTTTTCTCTATCTTTAATAGTTTTGGAGTTAGCAAATTAATGACCTTAAATTTGGGGGTCAAAGTTAAATTTGTGTGTGGCAATGAATTCCGGGCCCGCCCCCCCTCCATTCCTATAAACCACACTCATCTGATCTTGCTTACCTGGCAGCTTTGAGTTATATACCATGTTACCAGACTTTTTGGACGCCATGTATATTAGAGGCCATGACCTCGTGGGCTTTCAATGAACACGTAACTCCTGTGAAATTAAGCAACATCAGGCATGGATAATCACTGGATGGGCGACCATTAGTGACACACGATCTTCACCTCCCCGGCTGTTGTGGCCATCATACAGCAGTCGTCAATCCAGGTTCATCCAGGGACCCAACTCGTCGGCCTCTGGCTATACAGGCTCTGGATTCCATTAAATAAATAAATTAAAAAATGTTATGTGTAGACATTACAGTTCTCCTCAAAGAAAAACTCTTCAAGATTCTATGGATGTAGAATTCAGTGGCTCTGTATAGCATGGAGTAGCCGAACCCTACATGCGACATTTTTCACTGTGTGCTTCAACCTAAAGTGTGGCTCATTACTCAATTTTAACATGAAGAAAAACCTTTCATTTAAATGTGTCTATTAATAATCTCATTAAGTTGAGTGTCTTTGACAAATTCAGTTCATGTATGAAGCAAATATTAGTTTGTATGTATTTGATATTTTTGTAGAAACAGAATATTTTGTTTTTTGATCGTTTAGAGCAACTCAAGGAAAGGGAGTGATGCCTGATGGAACAAGTCGATTTTCTTGCAATGGAAAAACAATTTTTCATTTCATGGGGTGTTCCACATTCAGTGAATATACTGTTGTAGCTGAAATATCAGTTTGCAAGGTAAATTTTAAATGCACTTTTATAAAATTATTTTGCAGACTAATGAAATTCTGCAGTGTAATGTACTTGGTTTGCAAAAAACAAGAATGGATATTCTTGAAGCTAGAATAGGTGAATATTAAAGCGTAAATAAAGACGTGATCCATGTAAAGACTTTTGCAGAATGGGATGTTAGAGAATCAGAATACAGAAGAAATTTGAAATCTGTTGCATTGCAAAGTGTGAGAGAAACTGTATCTTGGAGAGATTGGCAATTCCATAGCCAGATTCACCAAGTACAAATTCGACATCCTAACAAAACTTTAATTCCCCTGACGACTCTTACAAGATAGTAATGAAAATTATTACTGTATTGGCTCGTGACCTTTTTATCCCAAAAATGAAGTCTCAAACCAACCCTCGGCTTAGATTCGTCTCATCCAGCTACCTCCTACTTAACCTGCCATTGTAAAATCAATTACATATCATTTCAAAACGATAATCAATCAAATTATGTTAGTTTAAGGTAGGCAGCAAAATGTGACTTTCGGGAGAGCCGTTCGGACAAAATATTTTTCGCGAATTTTTTTTTTCAGACAGAATATTTTATGCGTACATGGATGAATAGCAGTATGCATAGGCCTAAGTATACATGAAGAATTTGACTAAAGTAAATTTTTAAAGCTAACTTTTACTTTGGGTTTCATGCACATTTCCTAAATCATTTTTCACTTAAGGAACGCGATATTTTATTACTGTGAGATGCGCATGAATACACTTTTGGGACTATGTTGTATTAAGGATGTGCAAAAAACGAGATTATCGGTAAATGATTAGAAATTGTCGAAATCCCCATGATTGAAATATAAAAATCTTGCAGGATATCTTAAATCTTTCCTAAACGGAATAAAAGCATGGAAGAGGTTAATTTCATTGGTAAATTTTGAGAGTTGTTCCTAACTGTTACCCCCCTCCCCCTCCCTTTTATCCATCCCTGTTGCGGTATTGCGTTCTCTTCTTGTTACATTTATCTTGATTTTAGATAATCATAAAAACGATGTGGTGCATGATTAAGAGCAAATACAGTTTATTTGTTAAGAAAATCACAATGGAAAAAAAATAATGTCACAAAAGCCGGTGTGGCGAACATTGGTGACGGGCGGCTGTCATCCTCGTCGAACTTCATGGCCGGCCATTGCTAACGTTCACTGACACCAGCTTTCATAAATTTTCTGTGTTAATTTAATATAAATTCTCAAACTATGGAAACCATTTATTTACACCATGAAAATTTAAGGGTCGGCTTAGATTCAAGGCCGGATTTTATTCGAGCCAATATGGTAATTAAAAATAACTTCCGAGAGTTATCCTTTTTGCTTTGATAAAGGATAATCTCTATCTGAAACGTCGGCTCTTTATTTCAATTTATTTATTTTTTAATTACTAACTATTATTTATTTATTCCAGAGTTTTTATGTCTTGTCCTTCTCTCCTATATCCACCGCAGGAAGGTAATGAAGTAATGGTGCCTTTAAGGTTAATGCCATTAGGGGTTAGGGAATTGAATTTCCAAATGAGAAAAGAGTCGAATTGGTCCTTTCTTTTTTGTTATGGAAGTTGTTGCAAAGACTAATGTCCCGTAAGGAGTGGCCAGGGAAATTAGTGTTTAGCTACAGGGGTGTCAGCGTTGTTAAGGATGCCGAATTTGTGCTTGGCGAATCAGGTACGCAGTGTATTACCAGATTCTCCAGTACAGTAAAACCCCGTTACAACGTACCTCACTTTAACGTACATTTCAGAATAACGTACAAATTTCAAATCCCCGTCCCAAACGTTATAATAAAGCTATAAAGTTTCAGAGTAACGTATCTCACTTTAACATACATTTCAGAATAATACTAATTTTACATCCCCTTGGTTAAATTATCCCTTCAGTACAACGTACATCGTTCACATGTCTTGCACTGATTGGTCAATGCAGCCCATGCGAAAGTTGCAAATGGGCCAACGGGCTAATTAAGCCGAGTTCACATTTCATTGGTTGGTCAGTATAGCATATATAAACCCGGAAATCTCTGCATGCTACTCAGTCGGGATCCAATTTGTGCTGCAATTAGATTAGAGACAAAAACAAAATTAAATTCATAGCGATCAGGAAGACGAAGATGAAAATGGCCATTTAGAACCAGAGGTAACGCCCGTCTCAACTTTGATAGCAATGGTGGCTGTATAAAGCTTACGAAACTATTTTGCACAGCATAGCGGTGCACCAGAAACATTTAACTTCACGATGTCAGATATGGAGGACTTTTTGGGGAGGCAAGTTATAGTAAGAAAGCAGACAGCCATTACAGATTTTTTAAAAAAAATTAATGTAATACTATATATTGTATATGCTATAGTGTATTTGTATTGAATAAAATAATATGCATTCATGTATTCTTATGTTTTTCTATGAATATATGCATTTTTCACAATCCCCCCCCCTGTATACTGCTTCTGACAAACTTTGCAATGCAAGAGCAGGGTTCTCCCCAGGCCCTTTTTAACGGGCATGCCGCCCAGCTGATTATGGCGTCTGCCCGGCTGAATACACGAAAAACTGCACAACACTGCATAATATTTTATTTGTTTTTGTTTTTAATTTTTGTCCGCCCAGTTATTTTAGCTTACCAGGCGGATGAAATTTTCTAGGGAGAACACTGAAGAGATATATTATGTTGTGAAAAGTGCAGATTAGGATCTGATTAGGTCCCTTTCGCACGAGGCCACCATGGTGGCGCAGCCGGGTCGTTACACTGCTGACAGTTGAACCTTTCACACGTGGTGGTGAGGGCGCCAGTGGACGCGCGGCCAGAAGAGGGGATGTGCTCCATAAGCGATTTTTTGAGCCACCAAAATGGTGGCACAACCGCGTCGTTACACTGCTCACAGTAGAGCCTTTCACACGATGTCGCGCCACCACCACTGTTGGGGAGCTGAGGAAGGGGGGTTTCCATAGTAACAAATCGTTTGGGGCAACGTGAACAAAGGGTGACTATTTCCTATACCACCCCTCGCAAACACCTGTGCAGCCAGTTCGCCAGCTGGGTGTTTGCTTATTTCCGTGAATAAAGGGTGACTCATTTCTGGCGGCCGCGTTGGTGGCGTCGTGTGAAAGGGGCCTTAATCTTGGTGGTAAAAGAGGAAGCATTACTGGAAATGGAGGTCGCAGGATTAAGGAAATGGCAAATGCCACACTTTTTTTCATTGCAAGGAAAACCATCATTGCATCAAATGCCATTTGTCGCCTTGGGACTTTCACTTTTTTGGTCAGCTTAAACATCTGAAAGGTCGATTCTTGACATTAGACGATGAAGTGCAGGTGGCAGTTAGAGATATTCTGCAGGAGCAAGCCACAATTTTTTATGAGCTTGGAATAACTGGATTTGTTGGTTGCTGGAATAGATGTTTAAATGCTGGTGATTTTTTTTTTAATAAATCCATTCATGTTCTGTAAAATTGTGTATTGGCTGACTTTCATTTGACCTGCTTTCGTTGTTCCCTAGAAATTTTTATAACAATACATTTTTGAAATAATTTATTCTATTCACAAGATATATACATTGGTTATTGCTTGAAATATAAGGTGAACCCGGAAGCACCGGCAGGAGTTGTATGCCTTCTTGGATGTGGTGTATCAACTGGATACGGTGCTGCATTAAACGTCGCCAAGGTAGAACCTGGTTCAACGGTAGCTATATGGGGTCTAGGATGCGTTGGACTAGCAGTAGCAATGGGATGCCGTGAAGCTGGAGCAAAGCAGATAATTGGGATTGATCTCAACCCAGATAAATTTGATAAAGGTGAAGATGATACACTTATTTCTTTAATAATTTAAAACTTGCTATTTCTCTTTGATATTTTGTTTTCTTAACATGTACAGTTTTTTTTTTTTAGCTTTGGAATTGGGAGCAACTGAATGTATTAATCCAAAAGAGATTGATAAATCTATAGAGGAATATCTAATTCAAAAAACTGACGGAGGATTAGATTATACATTCGAGTGCATTGGAAATGTAAAAACAATGGTAATTATATTTTTATCCTTAAGATGATTTTCGTTAAATTTTCACTTTATAATTTGAATCTATATACAGGGTGCGTAAGGTATTTGAGGACAGATTCATGTCAAGAAAGAAAACTGAGATATAAGTCGAGATAATAACTTTCTTATCAAAACATATCATGAGCATACACAATAAACCTTCTTGAGATATGGCTATTCAATGAATCCGCCTTCAGCTTCTATAACTGCTTCAATGCGAGATCGAAACTGTCGATATGCACGAATCAAATGGTCATGGTTCATATTGGTCATTACTCGAACATTCATCTTTGGTGTTATGGGGGTGTTCATTGACCTCTCTCTCCACAACGCTCCATACCTGGTAGTCCAACGGATTCAGGTCAGGAGCATTAGGAGGACAAAGAGGAGGAAATCCACAGCAAATCAGCTTCACACGGATTTTTCAGCTTGTTTAAGAGCCTTTTCGATCTGAGTTTTTTGTCTGACATAAACTGACCTCTTCGCATAACATACAAGTCATATCTGGTGGTTTCATGGACAACATTTCAGATTGTTCCTTCCGACACATGGTGATCTTTGGCAAGTGACCTCGTGGATGTTCTGGGATTGTTGTCGACGGCCTGCTGCACTTGCTGAATAAATTCAGGTGTTCTGATGATGTCAGAGCGTGAGTCATGCTTTTAATGCTTTGCTACTGGTGCAACATTGCCATCTTCGGTCTCCAACTCCTTCCGCACTTATTCTTACGATTACCGCATGTCTCTTCATGATTTGTGTTACTTGATGGCCCACCATTTTGCTTTCCGGAAATGGAAAGGACATACAATTTACTAAAAGTGCAGCATTAGCCAAACGAAGGTGTGTCCTCAAATACCTTATGCACCCTGTACAGTATATAAAAGAGGACATCCACTGACTGACTCACTGACTTGTCATTGCACAGCAAAATCTACTGGGACCATAGACTCGAAACTTGGTGGGTCGTAGGGGTGTGCTAAGATGGGGTTTTTCGGGATTCAGACCCCCTGCCCCTCCACACACAGGGGGTGGGGGCAGAAAGGAGTTGCATGTTTGGTCGCCTGGCTCCGCCCCAAATGAATGCAGTTCTTACACATTTTGCAGGAAGGTTTCTAGCTAACGTGCCAAAAAAGCAGTTCCCCTATTTTCGATATTTGAATTTTAAGGGTGCGAAAACTGAAAAAAATCGATTTTCGGAGATGTTAAAATAAAAAAAAATTTGAACTTCGCAGGGAATAAAGATAAAGCAACGAAACTTGGAGGGAAGCTTCTCGGGGATATTTTCAAAAACCAATTTCTGATTTTCTCGATTTTTGCTTTGTGAAGGCAGTCAGGAGTGCCCAAAGATTGGACCCCGTTTTGTGTTTTTCGTTGAGTAAGGGGTCCATAGTGCTGTTTCTATCGATAAAATTGGTAGAGACTTTACAACACAACAAAGGGAAAACAGAGTTTCCGACTAGTTTTGCCATTTATTCCCCGCTTTATCAAGGATACACACAAGAGGACATAAGCCTTTATATACAGAAAATGTGGTACAGAATGAGAACATGATTGAATGAAGAAATAGTAAATAAATAGTAAACAAATACAGTGGAGACATTTGGATAGGAGAATGGTTGGATAAGGAACCAATAACAATGAAATTATAAGGAAACCTTGAGAAGAAAATTGATTGAAATATAAAGGAAAAAGTGACGTCATAACGCAAACAAAATTGAAAACGCGGACCTTGTAGACGATTCATCCAGAGTTAACATAAACTAAGGTATCAATAAGAAATGGAAAAGAAAGTAAATTGTGTTTTTGCCACCTAATTCCAATGCTGAAATGCAGAAAACTTGAAAATTGCGCACGGGGATATAAAAGACATATATAAAAAGGGAGCATTCATTGATTTTTGAAAATCGATTTTTAGAGGGGCAGAAATAAAAAAAAAAATTCCAAAATAGGCCTAGTTTTGACCTTCGCATCCAGTTAACCCCACTCTGTGGCAAATTCACGTATGACTTAGATATTTGGACCAAAAATAGTTCACATAATTTGCAAAAAAACAATTTCTGCTTTTTTTTTTTTTTTTTTTTTTTTTAAAATTTTACTTCCTTGCCCCCTATGGCCCCTCCGTAAAAATGTGTGATTTCTCGCAGTTTTTCCAGTAATCACGAGTAAAAATAGGTCTAGATTAATGAAATTTGGTACGGTGATTGCAATTAACGAGATACTGTCTGCTTACTTTATTTTTGATTATCTGGATCCAATTCTCTCCGGTATTTTATGTTTTCTGGATTGTTTTGTTTGTTTTCATAAATTAACATTCAAACTCGCATGTTGAAAGCTTAGTTTTTATATTGGCATAAAATATGGATTTTGTTCTTTGATTTAATATTTATTTCAAGTAACTATAAAGTGAACATGTAGAAGTTCGTTGAGCACTATGACAGATGTTTAAATAAACTTGGAAATATGTGGAAAATAATTAAAGGTATTTAGAATCTGGTAAAGAAAAAAATTTGAAGTATATATTTTGTTTTGATTACAAAACGGAACTTACTTTCTGAATACGCCTCGTATATGAAGTTCAGTTTATTATTTTGCAATATTTGTTGTATTTGTCGGTTTCTTTCCCCAACCTTTCAATAATCCAGCATAACTCTGGCCTGAAATGTGTTGGATTAGTGAGAGTACACAGGTAGGAAAGAGTAGCAGGAAGCTCAGCTCAGAAAATTTATTGAAATTGCATATAATTAGCAACCCTAGCAATCAGGTCAAAGCGACTTTAATTGAAATGTGCCTTTGATGAAAATTAGTCTTAAATAAGTGACTTTATACTTTGAGGCATATTCTCGCAATTGCTTCTTATCCTAGGGACTACATTACGAGAATGCGTAAAGGCATTCTGTCAAAAAAAAATTATAATCAATAGCTCTTGTACTATTGTGAAAAAGCATTCTCCTTGTTTTGTTTTAGATAAGCTTTAAATTACCCTTCTCTTACTTTAGTGGTCAACTTTTTAATTCATATTTAAGCTCGTTTAAAAATTGCTTAAATTATTAAAAGATGTGTGCATGAGTAAAACGATCATTTTTTAAGCATGGTGTGGTTGTGATTGTTTAGTAGGGTGATTTAATCTATCATAGCACTTTTTGACATTGAATGTTTCAAACCATACTGATTATATAATTGAATTTTCCCTTCATTATCATTAGCGATCTGCTCTGGAAGCATGTCATAAAGGCTGGGGCAAGTCGATTATTATAGGCGTTGCAGCAGCTGGTCAAGAGATTTCAACAAGACCATTTCAGCTGGTTACTGGAAGGACTTGGACCGGTTGTGCCTTTGGAGGTAAAAATACATCACTTTTGATGATTTTAAATGGTTTGAACCCAAAAAAGTTGGGTTCAAAGATAATAGAATTTTCATAGCCAAGATTTTGTAAATTTTAACTTGAGTGACCATTTGGTTAAAATAACGAAACCACTTTCCAAGATGAATTAGATTTTTATTTCTTGAATGAACATTTTGATCGGGAAGAATATATATGCAAAATATGATGGTTGAAATCTACGTTAAGAAGTAAAATCTAAAACTTGAACCACACCTGTTCATTTTGTCACGTCACAGTTTAACAATTAATAAACAACAACATGAAACCACACCTCCACGGTAAACGATTTCGTGGAATTGTGGAATTTGTGTTGTTGTTTACTGACAGTGGTGTCCATAGTTTTTGGCGTATATCGTTTGTATAGTTTAACAGATTAATTATAGGCTTATAACTTTCCACGTCGGCGTGTGCCCTACACAGCAGATAGGCTTACCTCTTCATTCCTTCGGCGTTTAACGAAAGCTGTTGCGGTCGTTGTTCTTGAAAAACGCCAGGCCCGTTTAGAGTTGGAAGAGCATCTAGTTCCACCTTATACGTGATCTAGTTTCAGTGAATTTCTTGTTTGAATTGATACTGAATTTAAAACTGCGGTTGCATAGACAAAGCAAGATGCTTCAAAATGAGCACACGATGCTGTTTGGAGTTGGATACCAGTTCCCTCGCTGTCAAAAATTAATCCACTGTTTTTTAATCGATTCTGATTCTGGAAATCTATGAAACGTGAAATTTCTATCCGACTGTCTATTTACACATCCAAACAGAGAACAAATTGAAGGCATTCCCACATAAAACAGGTTAGCAAAATCTTAAGATATGTAGAATCGTTTTAAGCAATTAGAATCTCGGCGACGAAATTCCCCGAGGTTCTCGCGGCAGGAAACGACAGCTTGTTCCGCCGTGTTCTGTGGAGAAGGAATGGAAGATCCCATGCAAATTTTCAATTTTCCGAGGCATTTTTCTTAATAAAATATTAGGAAAAATCGAAAAATTTTGAATGATAAATACTCTATTAACCTGGATTAATGTTATGATGCAAAAATAATAAAGTCTATTTTTTTCTGTGGAGTTTACCTTTAAACTTAATTTTTTTTTCATATCGAAAATTGTAACATTTACTCCAACGAAGCAGCATTTGCAGGAAGTGTTACTCCTTTACTGTATTCTGAAGAAAAGTGCTACTGCAATGCAACAAATGCTTGTTGATGTTTACGGTGATCGTTGAGTACCACATGTCAAGAGGGGTTTCGGTGATTTCAAAGTGGTGGTTAAGGCGTGACCAGGTGCATTGACTCCAAGACTGAATATGCATGGTTCGAAAATTATGTTATGCGTCTGGTGGGAACAGAAAGGCGTTATTTATTATGAGCTTTTAAAACCGTCTGAAACCATCAAAGACAACAGGCCTTACGTTGCTACATGACACCGTGATTGAAAACCAGTGCAAAAGTGTTTGGATAGATTGAATTGGAAAATCTTGTATTCACAGATATTGCGCCTTCAGATTTCCACTTATTTCGGTCCATGTAGTTATAACGAATAAAATAGTAAGTGTGATTACTTGCGTAGTTTTCTGGTGCATCCGCAAGATGTCACTGCGTGCGTTTTCGACCAGCGAGTCGCAGGTTTTTAGGAAACTTTAACAGTAGTTTTAAAAATTAATTTTGAAACACGAGTTATTTTTTATTCTTACTGTTTATTTACTGTTTCTTAAAGGTAAACTTCACGGAAAAAATTTGAAAAGTTTATTATTATTATTATTTTTTTTTTTGCGTCCAGGGTAATATCATTCAAAAATTTTCGATTTATCCTAATATTTTAATAAGAAAAACGCCTCGATAGATTGAACAATTCAAAAATTTGCCCTCTCGTCCCCTCAGGAGAACCAGCGGAACAAGAAGTCATTTCTAGCTTAGTTTCGATTCTAGCCTAGTTTCGATTCTACATAACGCTAGAGTTTGCTTGCCTTTTTACTATCAGAATGCCTTTAACTTGTTCTCTCTTTGGATGTGTAAGTAAGAAAACCGATAGAAACTTCATTTCATATATTTATACAATCGGAATCGATTAAGAAGCAGCGGATTACCTTTAGCCAGCGAAGACTTTGTATCCAAATACGAACAGCATCGTGTGTTCAGTTCATTTCAAAGCGTCTTGCTTTTTCTATAATCCTGTAGTTTTAAATTCATTGAAAATTAAAACGAAATTCAATGAAACTCGAATCTGTTCCAACTCTAAAAGGGCATAATTCTGGTGATCTTCAAGAACAACGACCGCGATAGTCAGACATTTGCTAACCGCCAAAGGAATGAAGTAGGCTTATCTGCTGTCATAAGGTACGTGCACAAATAAATATAACGAGTAAATTTTTTAAAATACGAGTAAAAATACTGTTTTAAACGTAAAAAACGATAGGCAAATTACACTATTAACACATTATAATAAGATCATCACATATAAATAGTGAAACAATAAAATATACGACAAAAACTGAACACGAAATGTGAAATTCCCATTTGCAGTCAGCAAAAAAAGCCACGAAGTTGGTCGAAATCGACAGCAGCGCTGTTATTTCGCACATCTGCCGCTCGCCTGATTTTTAGCATTGCTTAATACGAGAGTAATCACACTTATTTATTCTATTCGTTATGATGTAGTTGACCCTTTCTTGAGAGCAGTTTACTTCCTTGAAGGTATCGAAAAATGGCTTAATGAATG
>JAHWFO010059989.1:0-15013 GCA_023313115.1 Rhysida immarginata
CGATCGATATTCATCGTGAGATCTGTGAAGTGTACGGACAAAACATTATGAGTGATGGAATGGTAAGGAAATGGGTGAGAGCATTTAAAGATGGCCGCACAAATGTGCATGATGAAGAACGGAGTGGGCGTCCTTCGGTCGTTAATGAAGATTTGGTGCAGAAAGTGGACGAAAAGGTCACTTTCTGCACCAAATCTCCTTGTGCGACTGCTTTAGTCCTTTACAGTCCTTTACAATTCCTTTACAATTTCATCATTGTGCGACTGCTTTCCTCAATATTCTCGTAGTGTTTTGTATCGCATTGTGACCGAGAACTTGAATTACCGGAAATTGTGTTCACGTTGGGTTCCAAAAATGTTGACGGATTTGCACAAAACCCAACGTTTAGGCAGTGCATTGACTTTCCTTGAGCGGTACCATAATGAAGGTGAAGATTTTTTAGACCAAATTGTTACTGGTGACGAAACATGGGTGGCCTACGTCACACCAGAATCGAAACAACAATCCATGGAATGGCGACATTCATCATCACCCAAAAAAGTGAAGTTTAAGCAAACAATTTCTGCCCGGAAAATCATGTGCACAGTTTTTTGGGACAGAAAAGGAGTATTGCTAGTGGAGTTTCTGCCTCGTAATGAGAGAATCAATGCAGCGTCTTATTGTGAGACATTAAACAATCTGCGTCGTGCAATCCAGAACAAAAGACGTGGCAAGTTGAGTAAGGGTATCGTTTTGCTGCATGACAATGCCCGTCCACATGTGGCTAATCAGACCAAAGATCTCATCAAATCTTTTAAATGGGAAACTCTAGATCATCCTCCATACAGCCCTGATCTGGCGCCCAGTGACTACCATTTGTTCCTGCACTTGAAGAAACACCTGGGTGGTCAGCGTCTTCAAGACGATAACGATATCAAAACATTTGTGATACAGTGGTTAACAAGTCAGGCGGCAGAAGTTTATGAGGAGGGTATTCAAAAACTGGTGCCACGTTATGACAAGTGCCTCAATCTTCACGGAAATTATGTAGAAAAGTAGACTAAGGTACAGGCTTTCATGTAAAAAAAAAAATTATTGCGATATCTTTGCACGTCTTTTTTTAATTCCAAAACGGTACTTACTTAAAAAACATGCCTCGTAATATCGAGTTTCTCGTTTAGTATATTTTTAGTGTACACATGTAGCAAAATGTTCCTCAAATTTCACTGATAAAGTTTATGCATCAGCACACACTTCCTCATTAGGTAACCATTAAAGTACGCCACAGGAAATATAAGGTTCCTCTCACTGCAATCATGAAGCTCGCAGAATAACATCAATTTCTCGTATAGTAGATTTTTAGTGTACACATGTGGCAAAACGTTCCTCAAACTTCACTGATAAAGTTCATGTATTAGCACACTGTGCCCCATTAGGTAATCATTAAAGTTCGCTACAGGAAATATAAGGTTCTTCTCACTGCATTCTTAAAGTTTGCAGAATAAAATCAAATTTCTCGTATAGTAAATTTTTAGTGTACACATGTGGCAAAAATTTTCTTGAACTTCACTCAAAAGGTTTTACAATTCGCTATTAGGTAACCATTAATTTTGCTACAGAAAATATAAGGTTCATATCAAGGTTAGTAGATTTTTAGTGCACACATGTAGCAGAACGTTCCTCAAACTTCACTGATAAAGTTTATGTATTAGCACCACTTCCTCATTAGGGAACCATTAAAGTTCGCCACAGGAAATATAAGGTTCCTCTCACTGCATTCTTAAAGTTTGAATAATAACATCGAGTTCCTCGTATAGTAGATTTTTAGTGTACATATGCAGCAAAACTTTCCTCAAACTTCAATGATAAAGTTTATGCATTAGAACACAGTTTGTCATTAGGTAACCATTAAAGTTCGCCACAGGAAATATAAGGTTTCTTTCACTGCATTCCTAAAGTTTGCAGAATAACATCAAGTTTCTCATTTAGTAGATTTTTGTGTACACATGTGGCAAAAATTTTCTCGAACTTCCCTCAAAAGGTTTTAAAATTCGCCATTAGGTAACCATTAAAGTTCGCCACAGGAAATATAAGGTTCCTGTCAGTGCATTCATGAAGTTTGCAGTATAACATCAAGTTCCTCGTTTAGTAGATTTTTAGTGTACACATGTACCAAAACTTTCCTCAAACTTCTCTGATAAAGTATAAGTAGTAGCACACTGTTCCCCATTAGGTAACAATTAAAGTTCGCCACAGGAAATATAATGTTCCTCTCACTGCATTCTTAACGTTTGCAGAAAAACATCAACTTTCTCGTATCAGTTGATTTTTAGTGCACATATGTAGGAAAACGTTTTTGGGACGTCATTTAAAAGGTTTATGTATTAGCTCACAGTTCGACATTAGGTAACTATTAAGTGCGCCACAGGAAATATAAGGTAGCTCTCACTGCATCCTTACAGTTTGTATAAAATATCGAGTTCCTCGTTTAGTATATCTTTAGTGTACACATGTAGCATTAATTTCCCCGTACTTCACTCATAAGGTTTATGTATTAGCACACAGATCCCCTTTCGGTAACCATCAATTTTGCTACACAAAAAATAAAATTCTTAACGCTATATTCCTATAGTTTGCATAATAACAGCGAGTTTCTCGTTTAGTAGATTTTTAGTGTACATATATAGCAAAACGTTCCTCATACTTCACTTTTAAAGTTTATATATTAGCACACAGTTGCTCGTTAGGTAACCATTTAAGTTCGCCAAAGGAAATATAAGATTCCTCTCACTGCATTCTTAAAGATTGCAGAAGAACATCAAGTTTCTCGTTTGGTCGATTTTTAGAGCACACATGTAGACAAACGTTCCTCAAACTTCACTGATAAAGTTTATGTATTAGCACACCGTTCCTTATTAGGTAACCCTTAAAGTTCGCCACTGGAAAAAGAAGGTTTCTTTCACTGCATTCCTAAAGTTTGCAGAATAACATCAAGTTTCTCATTTAGTAGATTTTTGTGTACACATGTGGAAAAAATTTTCTCGAACTTCACTCAAAAGGTTTTAAAATTCGCCATTAGGTAACCATTAATTTTGCTACAAAAAATATAAAGTTCATATCAATATATTCCTATAGTTTGCATAATAATATCGAGTTTCTCGTTTAGTAGATTTTTAGTGCACACATGTAGCAAAACGTTCCTCAATCTTCACTGATAATGTTTATGTATTAGCACACAGTTCCTCATTAGGTAACCATTAAAGTTCGACACATGAAATATAAGGTTCCCCTCACTGCATTCTTATATTTTGTATAATAACATCGAATTTTTCGTTTAGTAGATCTTAGTGTACACATGCAGCATAAATTTCCCCGTACTTCACTCATAAGGTTTATGTATTAGCACACAGATCCCCTTTAGTTAAAAATCAATTTTGCTACAGAAAATATAAGGTTCTTAACGCTATATTCCTGTAGTTTGCATAATAACAGGGAGTTTCTCGTTTAGTAGATTTTTAGTGTACACAAGTAGCAAAACGTTCCTCATACTTCACACTTTTAAAGTTTATGTATTAGCACACAGTTCCTTGTTAGGTTACCATTTAAGTTCGCCAAACGAAATATAAGATTCCTCTCACTGCATGCTTAAAGATTGCAGAAAAACATCAAGTATCTCGTTCTGTCGATTTTTAGTGCACACATGTAGCAAAACGTTCCTCCAACTTCACTGATAAAGTTTATGTATTAGGACACAGTTCCTTAATAGGTAACCATTAAATTTCGCCACTGGAAATAAAAGGTTCCTTACACTGCATTCTGAACGTTTGCAGAAAACCATCAAGTTTTTCGTTTAGTTGGTTTTTAGTGCACATATGTACCAAAAGTTTCTCAAACTTCACTCAAAAGGTTTACGTATTAGCACACAGTTCGACATTAGGTAACCATTAAGTGCGCCACAGGAAATATAAGGTTCCTCTCACTGCATTCTTATAGTTTGTATAATAACATCGAGTTTCTCGTTTAGTATATCTTTAGTGTACACATGTAGCATAAATTTCCCCGTACTTCACTCATAAGGTTTATGTATTAGCACACAGATCCCCTTTCAGTATCCATCAATTTTGCTACACAAAATATAAAATTCTTAACGCTATATTCCTATACTTTCCATAATAACAGCGAGTTTCTCGTTTAGTAGATTTTTAGTTTACACAAGTAGCAAAATGTTCCTCAAACTTCACTGATAAAGTTTATGTTTTGACACACTGTTCCTTATTGGGTAACCATTAATGTTCGTCACAGGAAATAAAAGGTTCCTCTCACTACATTCTTAACGTTTGCACAAAATCATCAAGTTTCTCGTTTAGTTGATTTTAATGCACATAGGTAGCAAAAAGTTTCTCGAACTTTATTCAATAGGTTTATGTATTGGCACACAGTTTGACATTAGGTAACCATTAAGTGCGCCACAGGAAATATAAGGTAGCTCTCACTGCATTCTTATAGTTTGTATAAAATATCGAGTTCCTCGTTTAGTATATCTTTAGTGTACACATGAAGCAAAGTTTCCCCGTACTTCACTCATAAGGTTTATGTATTAGCACAAAGATCCCTTTTAGGTAACCATCAGTTTTGCTAAACAAAATATAAGGTTCCTAACGCTATATTCCTATAGTTTGCAGAATAACAGCGAGTTTCTCGTTTAGTAGATTTTTAGTGTACAAATGTAGCAAAACGTTCCTAAAACTTCACTGATAAAGTTTATGTATTAGCACACAGTTCCTCATTCGGTAACTATTAAAATTCGCCACAGGAAATATAAGGTTCTTCTCACTGCATTCCTAAAGTTTGAATAACAACATTGAGTTCTTCGTTCAGTAGATTTTTAGTGTACACATGTAGCAAAACGTTCCTCAAACTTAACTGATAAAGTTTATGTATTTGCACACAGTTCCTCATTAGGTAATTATTAAAGTTCGCTACAGGAAATATAAGTTTCCACTCACTGCATTCTTAAAGTTTCCAGAATAACATCAAGTTTCTTATTTTTGTAGATTTTTAGTGTACACATGTAGCAAAAGTTCCTCGAAATTCACTTATAAATTTTATGGTTAGCACACAGTTCCTCATTACTTAACCATTATGTTCGCCACTAGAAATATATGCTTTGTCTCACAGCTTTCCTAAAGTTTGAATAATAGCATCGAGTTTCTCGTTAGTCGATTTTTAGTGCACACATGTAGCAAAACGTTTCTCAGACTTCACTGATAAAGTTTATGTATTAGCACACAGTTCCTCATTAGGTAACTAATAAAGTTCGCCACAGGAAATATAAGGTTCTTCTTACTGCATTCTTATAGTTTGGAGAATATCATCGAGTTCCTCGTATAGTAGATTTTTAATGTACATATGCAGCAAAACGTTCCTCAAACTTCACTGATAAAGTTTATGTATTAGCACACAGTTCCCCATTAGGTAACTATTAAAGTTCGCCACAGGAAATATAAGGTTCCTCTCACTGCATTCTTAAAGTTTGCAGAATAACATCAAGTTTCTCATTTAGTAGATTTTTAGTGTATACATGTAGCAAAAGTTACTCAAAGTTCACTCATAACATTTCTGGTTCGCACACACTTTCACATTATATAACCATTAAGTTCGCCACATGAAATATAAGCTTCGTCTCACTGCATTCCTTATCTTTGAATATTAACATCGAGTTCCTCGTTTAGTAGATTTTGTGCGTACACAAGTAGCAAAACGTTCCTGAAACTTTACTGATAAAGTTTATGTATTAGCACACAGTTCGTCATTAGGTAACCATTAAAGTTCGCCAAAAGAAATATAAGGTTCCTCTCACTGCATTCTTATAGTTTGCATAATAACATCGTGTTCCTCTTTTAGTAGATCTTCAGTGTACACATGTAGCAAAACGTTTCTCTGACTTCACTGATAAAGTTTATGTATTAGCACACAGTTCATCATTAGGTAACTATTAAAGTTCGCCACAGGAAATATAATGTTCCTCTCACTGCATTCTTAAAGTTTGCAGAATAACATCAAGTTTCTCATTTAGTAGATTTTTAGTGTACACATGTAGCAAAACGTTCCTCAGACTTCACTGATAAAGTTTATGTATTAGCACACAGTTCCTCGTTAGGTTAACATTAAATTTCGCCAAAGGAAATAAAAGATTACTTTCACTGCATTCTTAACGATCGCAGAATAACATCGAATTTCTCGTTTAGTCGATTTTTAGTGTACATATGCAGCAAAACGTTCCTCAAACTTCACTGATAAAGTATTTGCATTAGCACACAGTTCATAATTAGGTAACCATTAAAGTTCGCCAAAGGAAACATAAGGTTCCTCTCACTGCATTCTCAAAGTTTGCAGAATAACATTTGCATTCTCAAAGTCTGCAGTTTCTCATTTAGTAGATTTTTAGTGTACACATGTAGGAAATTTCCTCAAAATTCACTCATAACATTTATCGTTAGCACACAGTTTCCAATTATGTAACCATTAAGTTCGCTAATTGAAATATAAGCTTCGTCTCACTGCATTCCTTAACTTTAAATATTAACATCGAGTTCCTCGTTTAGTAGATTTTTGGTGTACACAAGTAGCAAAATGTTCCTCAAACTTCACTGATAAAGTTTGTTATAGCACACAGTTCCTCGTTAGGTTACCATTAAAGTTCGCCAACGGAAATAAACGATTCCTTTCACTGCATTCTTAAAGATTGCAGAATAACATCAAGTTTCTCGTTTAGTCGATTTTTAGTGTACATAGGCAGCAAAACGTTCCTGAAACTTCACTGATAAGGTTTTTTTATTAGCACACATTTCATCATTAGGTAACCATTAAAGTTCGCCAAAGGAAACATAAGGTTCCTCTCACTGCATTCTTAACGTTCGTGAAAATCCATCAAGTTTCTCGTTTAGTTGGTTTTTAGTGCACATATGTAGCAAAAAGTTTCTCAAACTTCACTCAAATGTTTAGGTATTAGCACTGTTCGACATAAGGTAACCATTAGGTGCACCACAGGAAATATAAGGTTTCTCTCACTGCATTCTTATATTTTGTATAATTACATCGAGTTCCTCGTTTAGTAGATCTTCAGTGTACACATGTAGCATAAATTTCCCCGTACTTCACTCATAAGGTTTATGTATTAGCACACAGATCCCCTTTTGGTAATCATTAATTTTGCTACAGAAAATATATGGTTCCTAACACAATATTCCTATAGTTTGCATAATAACAGCGAGTTTTCCGTTTAGTAGATTTTTAGTGTACACATGTAGCAAAAGTTCCTCGAAATTCATTTATAAGATTTATGGTTAGCCCATTACCTAACCATTATGTTCGCCACTAGAAATATAAGCTTCGTCTCACTGCCTTCCTAAAGTTTGAATAATAACATCGAGTTCCTCGTTTAGTAGATTTTTAGTGTACACATGTATCAAAACTTTCTTTAAACTTCACTGATAAAGTATATGTATTAGCACACTAATCCCCATCAGGTAACCATTAAAGTTCGCCACAGGAAATATAAGGTTCCTCTCACAGCATTCCTAAAGTTTGAATAACAACATCCAGTTCCTCGTTTAGTAGATTTTTTTTGTACATATGCAGCAAAACGTTCCTCAAACTGCACTGATAAAGTATATGTATTAGCACACACTTCGTCATTAGGTAACCATTAAAGTTCGCCAAAGGAAATATAAGATTCCTCTCACTGCATTCCTAAAGATTGCAAAATAACATCAAGTTTCTCAAATATATAGATAAAGATACATATTTTCAAGAAATCAAAGATATGTTAGATGTTAGCCCTTACCAAGAACTACCTAACAATCTGTTAACTAAGTTAATCACGGATACAAAGGACTGCATTAAAAAATGTCTGTATATCCTCAAAGACAAAAAACCCAGTGAACTGATGCCCACCAATCCGATGCCCCCACGTCTATATTGCCTTCCAAAAACCCACAAAGAAGGCAGCAAATGGAGACCCATTGTGAACAACATTGACTCACTAACGGACCCCCTGGCCAGGTATATTTTTAAAAATTATTTACTCAAGCTTATGTTAGATGGACATGATTTCTCCGTTAAAAATTCTTTGGAGCTGTGCCAGAAACTGAACAATACGCGGTTGAATAGTGATATGTTGGTCTCCTTTGACATTGAGTCACTGTACCCGAGTATACCTCTGGGAAAAGCCTTGGATGTCCTTGAGGAAAAAATGAAAATGATTGGCCTTTGGGTGTACTGATGGATGTCATACGTGTGATTATGCTTGCAGTCTTCAACAACGTATTTGTGTTCAACAACAGATGGTACAAGATGACAGATGGCACCCCAATGGGGAGCAGCATCAGTCCATTCATCGCCAATATTTATGTGAGGAAGTTGGAAAATCGTGCCATATCGGAATTTAGATATTTCCCTTGTGTATGGGTTCGCTATGTCAATGATATCCTTAGAATTTTTAACGCCGAAGAAAACATAGAGCAATTTTTGGACAGTCTGAACAAATTGTGCCAGAATATCAACTTCACCATTGAATTAGAAGACAATGGCAGCCTTCCTTTCTTGGACCTCAGGATATCCCAGAATGACCAAAATCTGGACTTCGACATCTACCGGAAAAAGAATTTCGTAGCTAATTATATTAGAAACAACTCCAATCACTGCCACCAACACAAACTTGCGGCTTTTAGGCACATGGTGTACAGAGCCCATACTATTCCTCTGAATGCTGAAAACAAGAGGAAAGAAATCAAAACTATAAAAGAATTTACCACACAAAATGGATTCCAAGAAACAATAGTTGACAGCATCACAAAGATGATAAAACGTAAATTAGCAGTGAAGGAAATCACCACACTAAATACAACTAAGAAATCAGAGACAAGAGTAATTTTACCGTATTACCGACAACTAAATAGATGTATGAACAAGATAGCCAAAGAATTTGTTCTGGGGATAGGCTACAGAAGCACAGACACTTTGGGAAGACGATTAGGGAACCCCAAAGATACGATACCGACAGAAAATAGACCAGGTGTTTACAAACTTCCATGCTCCAAATGTGAGGCAGTGTACTATGGGCAGTCACGGAGAGCTGTGCTCACACGGATTAATGAACACCTGACGCACATAAAGAACGGTAAATACGGTATCTCTAGATTTGCGGACCACATCTTAGACAAGAATTACGGTTTCCGGCGGGAAGATGTCAACATCCTGTACAGCTCAAGAGACCCATGGCTCCTGACTTTTTTGGAGTCCTATGAGATTAGCTGTGAAGACCCTGCAAGACTTCTGAACAGCGATGGAGGCCCAGTGGATGTTACCCAGCTGAGAGACATTGGAAAACTGATTAGCCTACCAAAATTGACCAATAAGAGAAACAGCCGAACTGAAGATGACCAGCAAACGACGACCAATGACGACCAATGATGACGAACCCATCATAATCCTATTTAACTGTTCCTACTTTTTATGAATTTGTTAATATTTCTTAATTGGCTATTGTTTTCTACATAACATCTTGTAACTTATTCACAATTCATCAGAATAGCTTACCTACTCTGATCGAAGCTCTCCTGTATGCTGAAGAAGGCAGCTTGGCTGCCGAAATGTGCATCCATCTGATAAAAACCTTATGTGGATTAGTGGTTTCCTCTCCTTTATTCTAATGTCTGTCCACGTTATCTGGCTCCATTTATTTAGTGATCAAGTTTCTCGTTTAGTCGATTTTTAGTGTACGCATGTAGCAAAACATTCCTCAAACTTCACTGATAAAGTTTATGTATTAGCACACAGTTGCCCATTAGGTAACCATTAAAGTTCGCCACAGGAAATATAAGGTTCTTCTCACTGGATTCTTAAAATTTGCAGAATAACATCAAGTTTCTCATTTAGTAGATTTTTAGTGTACACATGTAGCAAAAGTTACTCGAAGTTCACTCATAACATTTATGGTTAGCACACAGTTTCCCATTAGGTAACCATTAAGTTAGCCACATGAAATATAAGATTCGTCTCACTGCATTCCTTAACTTTGAATATTAACATCGAGTTCCTCGTTTAGTAGATTTTTAGTGTACATATGCAGCAAAACGTTCCTCAAACTTCACTGATAAAGTTTATGTATTAGCACACACTTCGACATTAGGTAACCATTAAGTGCGCTCCAGGAAATATAAGGTTCCTCTTACTGCATTCTTATAGTTTGTTTAATAACATTGAGTTTTTCGTTTAGTAGATCTTCAGTGTACACCTGTAGCATAAATTTCCCCGTACTTCACTGATAAAGTATATGTATTAGCACACACTTCGTCATTAGGTAACCATTAAAGTTCGCCAAAGGAAATATAAGGTTCCTCTTACTGCGTCCTTAACGTTTGCAGAAAAACATCAAGTTTCTCGTTTAGTTGATTTTTAGTGCACATATGTAGAAAAAAGTTTCCCGAAAATCACTCAAAAGGTTGACGTATTAGCTCACAGTTCGACATTAGATAACCATTAGGTGCACCACAGGAAATATAAGGTAGCTCTCACTGCATTCTTATAGTTTGTATAATAACATTGAGTTTCTCGTTTAGTCGATTTTTAGTGCACACATGTTGCAAAAGTTCCTCAAAATTCACTTATAAGATTTATGGTTAGCACACAGTTGCCCATTACTTAACCATTTTGTTCGCCACTAGAAATATAAGCTATGTCTCACTGCTTTCCTAAAGTTTGAATATTAACATCGATTTCCTCGTTTAGTAGATTTTTAGTGTACACAAGTAGCAAAATGTTCCTCAAACTTCACTGATAAACTTTATGTATTAGCACACAGTTCCTCGTTAGGTTACCATTAAAGTTCGCCAAAGGAAATAAAAGATTCCTCTCACTGCATTCTTAAAGACTGCAGAATAACATCAAGTTTCTCGTTTAGTAGATTTTTAGTGTACATATGTATTAAAACTTTCCTCAAACTTCACTGATGAAGTTTATGTATTAGCACACAGTTCGTCATTAGGTAACCATTAAAGTTCGCCAAAGGAAATATAAGGTTCCTTACACTGCATTCTGAACATTTGCAGAAAACCATCAAGTTTCCCGTTTAGTTGATTTTAAGTGCACATATGTAGCAAAAAGTTTCTCAAACTTCACTCAAAAGGTTTATGTATTAGCACACAGTTCGACATTAGGTAACAATTAAGTGCGCTAAAGGAAATATAAGGTTCTTCTCACTGCATTCTTATAGTTTGTATAATAACATCGAGTTCCTCTTTTAGTAGATCTTCAGTGTACACATCTAGCATAAATTTACCTGTACTTCACTCATAAGGTTTATGTATTAGCACACAGATCCCCTTTAGGTAACCATTAATTTTGCTACAGAAAATATAAGGTTCCTAACACTATATTCCTGTACTTTGCATAATTACAGCGAGTTTCCTGTTTAGTCGTTTTTTAGTGCGCAAATGTAGCAAAACGTTTCTCAGACTACACTGATAAAGTTTATGTATTAGCACACAGTTCCTCATTAGGTAACTATTAAAGTTCGCCACAGGAAATATAAGGTTCTTCTCACTGCATTTTTACAGTTTTGAGAATATCATCGAGTTCCTCATTTAGTAGATTTTATTGAACACATGTAGCAAAAGTTCCTCCAAATTCACTTATAAGATTTATGTTTAGCACACAGTTGCCCATTACTTAACCATTATGTTCGCCACTAGAAATATAAGCTTCGTCTCACTGCATTCCTAATGTTTGAATATTAACATCATGTTCCTCGTTTAGTAGATTTTTAGTGTACACAAGTAGCAAAACGTTCCTCAAACTTCACTGATAAAAATTATGCATTAGCACACAGTTCGTCATTAGGTAACCATTAAAGTACGCCACAGGAAATATAAAGTTCCTCTCACTGCATTTTTAACGTTTGCATAAAAACATCAAATTTCTACTTTAGTTGATTTTTAGTGCACATATGTAGCAAAAAAATTCCCGAAAATCACTCAAAAGGTTTATGTATTAGCTCACAGTTCGACACTAGATAACCATTAGGTGCACCACAGGAAATATAAGGTAGCTCCTACTGCATTCTCATAGTTTGTATAATAATATCGACTTTCTCGCTTAGTCGATTCTTAGTGCACACATGTAGCAAAACGTTTCTCAGACTTTACTGATAAAGCTTTTGTATTAGCACACAGTTCCTCATTAGGTAACCATTAAAGTTCGCCACAGGAAATATAAGATTCCTCTCACTGCATTCTTAAAATTTGCAGAATAACATCAAGTTTCTCATTTTTGTAGATTTTTAGTGTACACATGTAGCAAAAGTTACTCGAAGTTCACTCATAACAATTATTGTTAGCACACAGTTTCCCATTATGTAAACATTATGTTAGGCACAAGAAATATAAGCTTCTTCTCACTGCATTCTTAAAGTTTGGAGAATATTATCGAGTTCCTCATTAAGTATATTTTTAGTGTACACATGTAGAAAACGTTCCTCAAACTTCTCTGATAAAGTTTATGTATTGGCACACAGTGACTTATTAGGTAACCATTAAAGTTCGCCACAGGAAATATAAGGTTCCTCTCACTGCATTCTCAAAGTTTGCAGAATAACATCAAGTTTCTCATTTAGTAGATTTTTTAGTGTACACATGTAGCTAAAGTTCCTCGAAATTCACTTATAAGATTTATGGTTAGCACACAGTTGCCCATTACTTAACCATTATGGTCGCCACTAGAAATGTAAGCTTCGTCTCACTGCGTTCCTAAAGTTTGAATATTAACATCGAGTTCCTCGTTTAGTAGATTTTTAGTGTACACATGTGGCAAAAAATTTCTCGAACTTCACTCTAAAGGTTTTAAAGTTCGCCATTAGGTAACCAATAAATTTGCTACAGAAAATACAAGGTTCATATCAATATATTCTTATAGTGTGCATAATAATATCGAGTTTCTCGTTTAGTAGATTTTTAGTGCACACATGTTGCAAAACGTTCCTCAAACTTCACTGATAAAGTTTATGTATTAGGACACAGTTCCTCATTAGGTAACTATTAAAGTTCGCCACAGGAAATAAAAGGTTCTTCTCACTGCATTCCTAAAGATTGAATAACAACATTGAGTTCTTCGTGCAGTAGATTTTTAGTGTACACATGTAGCAAAAAGTTTCCCGTACATCAGTCAAAAGGTTTACGTATTAGCTCACAGTTCGAAATTAGATAACCATTAGGTGCACCACAAGAAATATAAGGTAGTTCTTACTGCATTCTTATTGTTTGTATAATAACATCGAGTTTCACGTTTAGTCGATTTTTAGTGCAGACATGTAGCAAAATGTTTCTCAGACTTCACTGATAAAGTTTATGTATTAGCACGCAGTTCCTTATTAGGTAACTATTAAAGTTCGCCACAGGAAATATAAGTCTCCACTCACTACATTCTTAAAGTTTGCAGAATAACATCAACTTTCTCGTTTAGTAGATTTTTATGTACCCATGTAGCAAAACGTTCCTCAAACTTCACTGATAAAGTTTATGTATTAGCACGCAGTTTCCCATTAGGTAAACATTAAAGTTCGCCACAGGAAATATATCTTTCCTCTCACTGCATTCTTAAAGTTTGGAGAATATCATCGAGTTCCTCGTTTAGTCGATTTTTAGTGTACACATATAGCAAAACGTTCCTCAAACTTCACTGATAAAGTTAATGTATTAGCACACAGTTCCCTATTAGGTAAACATTAAAGTTCGCCACAGGAAATATATCTTTCCTCTCACTGTATTCTTAAAGTTTGCAGAATAACATCAAGTTTCTCATTTTGTAGATTTTTAGTGTACACATGTAGCAAAAGTTCCTCGAAATTCACTTATAAGATTTATGGTTAGCACACAGTTGCTCATTACTTAACCATTATGTTCGCCACTAGAAATATTAGCTTCATCTCACTGCATTCCTAAAGTTTGAATATTAACATCGAGTTCCTCGTTTAGTAGATTTTTTGTGTTATTATGTAGCAAAATTTTCCTCAAACTTCACTGATAAAGTATAAGTAATAGCACACTGTTCCCCATTAGGTAACCATTAAAGTTCGCCACAGGAAATATAAGGTTCCTCTCACTGCATTTCTAAAGTTTGAATAATAACATCGAGTTCCTCGTATAGTAGATTTTTATTGTACATATGCAGCAAAACTTTCCTCAAACTTCAATGATAAAGTTTATGCATTAGCACACAGTTTGTCATTAGATAACCATTAAAGTTCGCCACAGGAAACATAAGGTTCCTCTCACTGCATTCCTGACGTTTGCAGAAAAACATCAAGTTTCTAGTCTAGTTGATTTTTAGTGCCCAAATGTAGCAAAGAGTTCTTGGTACGTCACTCAAAAGGTTTATGTATTAGCTCACAGTTCGACATTAGGTAACCATTAAGGGCGCCACAGGAAATATAAGGTAGCTCTCACTGCATTTTTATAGTTTGTATAAAAATATTGAGTTCCTCGTTTAATATATCTTTAGTGTATACATGTAGCATAAATTTCCCTGTACTTCACTCATAAGGTTTATGTATTAGCACACAGATCCCTTTTAGGTAACCATCAATTTTGCTACACAAATATAAGGTTCTTAACGCTATATTCCTATAGTTTGCATAATAACAGCAAGTTTCTCGTTTTGTAGATTTTTAATGTACACATGTAGCAGAAGTTCTTCGAAATTCACTTTTAAGATTTATGGTTAGCACACAGTTGCCCATTACCTAACCATTATGTTCGCCACTAGAAAAATTAGCTTTATCTTACTGCATTCCTAAAGTTTGAATATTAACATCGAGTACCTCGTTTAGTAGATTTTTTGTGTTATTATGTAGCAAAACTTTTCTCAAACTTCAATGATAAAGTTTATGCATTAGCACACAGTTTTTTATGAGGTAACCATTAAAGTTCGCTACAGGAAATATAAGGTAGCTCTCACTGCATTCTTATAGTTTCTATAA
>JAHWFO010060003.1:0-22858 GCA_023313115.1 Rhysida immarginata
GATTCCGTGCAACCCATAGATACATGGCCAAATCGCAAACAATTATAGCATTGTAAAGGTTTCTTATTACCTCGAAACATTTCAACACTGACAGCTAAAGGCCCTATGCGGGTCACATTTTTAAGTGTCTTATTGTGTTCAGTGTTTGATAACAGAACCAGAATCACGGGCATATCAATTGATCCTTTGGCTTTTTTAAGCCTAATCACTTTCTCAGGGAAGTAGTTGGCCTTTTTCAGGTCTTCATTAAAATCGTTAAGGTCATAGGTCACGTCTACATTTCGTATAACGTATTTGAGGATTTTTTCCGATTTCAGTTGATGATGCTGAATCTTGTTTATTGAATTAGCAAGGTATATATAGTGAACAATAACCAATAGACACTTACTACTGCGACCACTCCCCTGTTAGTGACGTGCTCGACATCGTTGTTCTTAAAGGGTTCTTCAAGCCCTATAATATATTTACGGTAGATGACTTATCATCTGACCATCGACCAGTGATGCTTATCTTTGAGGGTTTGGACATCGATATGAAGATTGGGCTTCGCTCCAAGCAGAACTGGAAACTCTTCAGAGATACTCTTCGCGAAAAAAGCATCCCATACAAAGAGGTTATTGCCAACGATGACATCAACACAAATATTAGTTCTATCACTAGTGTTATCCATGAGGCTAGTTGTTCCAGTGCCTCCACTGCCGATCGAAAGCGTCCTGAACATCTCGACCTTCCTCCCTACATCAGACGGCTTATTCTTGAAAGGAATACCTATAGAAGATTATGGCAGCGTAAGCGACTACCCTTTTACAAGACAAAGTATAACAGGCTTTCTCGAAAGGTCCAGGAAGAGGTTAAACCTCTACGAACTCAGAGGTGGAACGAAAAACTTAAATCCTTGTCAGTCCAGGACAACTCCCTCTGGGGTACTGTAAGGGCCTTAAAAGGAAACAGGCCCACCAACTTGCCACCACTGCTTACTACAGGTGGTGATGTTGTCACCAGTGATCGTGATAAAGCTCAACTGATCGCCGACTCCCTGGAAAAGCAGTTTACCACACCTTGTGAAGAAAACCCCGATAGTCGCTCAAATACTCAACTTGTCAACGATGTATGTATCTCCTATGAACCATCCCAGAGTGTTCCTACGCATGAGGAAATTATTACTACAAATGAAATCTCCGACATCATAAAGCATCTTAAAAGCAGGAAAGCAGCAGATTTGGATTCTATCACAAACAGTGCCCTTAAGAACTTGCCTCCTAGTGCCGTCTCGATTATTACCAGGGCCATAAATGACTGCTGGAGGCATGGATACTTCCCTGACAAGTGGAAGGAGTCCGTCATCTTACGATACCGAAGCCTGGTCTGAACCCTGCCCTCGCTGTCAGCTACAGGCCGATAAGCTTACTACCTACGATGTCAAAAGTCCTTGAACGTGTTATTCTAAGGAGGTTTAATGCTTTCTGCGAGGCTAATAATCTTGTTCGCGAGGAGCAATTCGGGTTTCGCCCGGGTCACTCTTGCCAACTACAGCTTTGGAAGCTTGTTGCTGATCTAAACACTCCCCTTAATTGCGCCAAATACGGCGGCCTTATCTTTCTAGATGTACGGAAGGCTTTTGATCAGGTCTGGCATAACGGCCTGAGATACAAGATCATTACTTATGGCTTTCCTGACGAGCTGATCGCTTTGATTAGTTCCTTTCTGTCAAACAGGACTTTTCGTGTCAAGGTTGGCTGCTCCATGTCTAACCCTTGTGACATCAAGGCTGGTGTTCCCCAAGGCTCTGTCCTGGGCCCTGCGTTGTTCAACTTCTTCATTCACGACTTCCCAGCATTTACAAAGTGCGAATTATACCTGTTTGCTGACGATGTGTTCATCATGGCCTGTGCCCGAAATCCCGCTCATGTCATATCTCGGTTACAAAATGCTGTGCATCTGTGTGAGAAATGGTTTGCTAAGTGGAGGTTAAACCTGAACGTAGATAAATGCAAAGCCATGTTCGTTACCAAAAAACTTAGAAAACCCCCGAAGCCAATCTTCCTATCTGGCAAGGAGCTCGAGTGGGTAAAGAACTATAAATACCTCGGAGTTGTGATAGATGCCAAGCTGAATTGGGGCGATCATCTCTCTTATGCTATCAACAAGGCCAAGAAGGCGAAGTTTAGTCTGGTTGCCCTTCTGGGACGAAACAGTTCGCTTGGAGTGGACAGCAAACTGTTGCTATATAAAAAGGTAATCCGAACCATTCTTCTGTACGGCATGCCTGCCTGGGCTACAACCTGCAAGTCCAGATGGAGGGACCTACAAACATTCCAAAACGTCACCCTTAGGACCACTGCCCAACTCGACAGGAGAATAGCAACTAATACTTCCATTAAATAAATAATAAAAAAGACAAGTGTGGATAATTGTAATGGTAAACTTAGAACTAATAAAAAACTCTTTAACCACAACGATAATAGATTGAAAACCAACAACCTGATACTGAACCTAATACTGAGTTCTCTCAGTTTCTTTGAGGTGCTCCTGGGCTGCTGAATGATGGAAGCAATTGCTTCCGAAAAGTACTTCCAGTATCAGGTTGTTGGTTTTCAATCTATTATCGTTGTGGTTAAAGAGTTTTTTATTAGTTCTAAGTTTACTAATACTTCCATTGCTGATGATTTCGGTGTACCTACCATTGGAAACCACGTCAAAGAGTCGCTGAAGAAGCTTCTTCCGAAGATGAAGGACCATCCCAATCCTCTGGTTGCAGGTATTCTTGAGCATCCGCTCACCTTTAGAAGCCTCCTTAGACATCGCAGGCCTCGTCACATACTGGACGTCAACTTCGATGACATCCAAAAGGCCATCTTCCCACCCTACTGGATCACCTAGCTCTTCCTCGTCCTATCGTCAATCAACAATCAACTTTATCGTCCTGTTAGGAAAGGACTCCTCCGTTTACTGTGGATGACTTAACCACGTTCATCTGGCTTCTTTCCTAATTCAGCGTATTTCTTTTGGCTATATTCAGCGTTGCCAAGTTAGGGGATTTCCCCCTAAATTTAGGGGGGAAATATCTTTGCAGGGGGAAATTTAGGGGGTAAATATTTTTAGGGGATTTTTTGGGGAGAAATATTTTTTATTTAGGGCGTACTATTTTCATTTAAAATTTCGGGTGCGAGAAATAATTGAGCCAATGGAAGACCAATTGAGATTGATCCAATGGAAGACCAGAGCATTGGTGACGTCATATTATTGTTTCTGCTCCTATGTTCTTACTGATTGTAACGGATACAGTAGCCATTCCGGTTTCGAGATTTGTCACTGGCCTGCCATTGGTGCTTTATTTGTATGCCTTGGCTATATATAAGCTAGATTAGTTATAACTGATCCTTATCTCGATTGCAGAATGCCTTACATAAGTGCGAGAAATGGTTTGCTAAGTGGAGACTCAAACTAAACGTCGACAAGTGCAAAGCTATGTTTATTACCAAGAAACTTCGGAAACCACCGAAGCCTCTCCTTCTTTCGGGTAGAGAGCTCGAATGGGTGAAGAATTACAAATACCTCGGAGTGGTGATAGATGCTAAGCTAAATTGGGGTGACCACGTCTCCTATGCTATCAATAAGGCTAAGAAGGCAAAGTTCAGCCTGGTCGCCCTCCTGGGGCGAAACAGCGCTCTTGGAATAGATAGCAAACTTTTGCTATATAAAATGGTAATCCGGACCATTCTGTTATATGGTATGCCTGCCTGGGCCACAATATGTAAGTCCAGATGGAAGGACCTCCAAACTTTCCAAAACGTTACCTTGAGGACCATTGCTCAACTCGACAGGAGAGTTGCAACAAATACTTCTATTGCCGACGATTTTGAGATACCTCCCATTGGAAATCACGTCCAGGAATTGATGAAAAAGCTGCTTCCGAAGATGAAGGACCATCCCAATCCTCTGGTTGCAGGCATTCTTGAGCACCCGCTTACCTTCAGAAGCCTTCTTAGACATCGCAGGCCACGTCACCTCCTGGACATCAATTTCGACGACATCCAAAAGGCGATATTTCCCGAATATTGGATCTCCTAGCTCCTCGTGTCCCTTGTCCCTCGTCAATCAACAATCAACACTATCGTCCTGATAGGAAAGGACTCCATCTTATCCTCTGGATGACTTAACTAGGTTTCATCTGGCTTCTTGCCTAGTTCAGTGTACTTCCCGTGGTTACTTTCTGGACGAGTATGGCAGTGAAAGCGTTGCTTTCGGACCACTCGTTTCGTTTTACCTGCACTGTTCGATTGTCGATTGTCGATAACTGATCCTCAATCAAAACGGACTCACCTCAACAATCAAAACGGACTAGCTCTTCAAGGTATCACTCTACTCTCTTTTCAGGTATCATTTCATTATTTTCATTTCACGGTGCGCCCTTTTCAGGGCGATATTCACCTTCTGTTACGTCTTATGTGCTGGTCCCTGGCGTTGGAATTAATATTCCCGTAAACCAGTACATCAAGACGCTCATTATCCTTCTGGGTCCCTGGCGTTGGGATTAATTTCCTCGCAAACCTAACTAAGGACATTTTCTCATATCATCTATTATTATTCTAATCATTCACGAGCGGGTCCCTGGCGTAGAATTAATTTTCTCGCAAACCTGATTTGTTCTTTTTTTCTTAGAGCTAGGTGCGTCCTTCTTAGGACGGCTTCTTTAGCATACACCTAGCTACGAGGTTACTCCCCCCCCCTGGTTCTATACATTTATACATGATGGCTTCGTCTAAATTAACCAAGCTGAAGTCGGCTAAAGAGCATTTGCTAGTGGCGGATGGTAAAACTGTGTCCTGCGAAAAGGCCTACCGGGATGCCTGCTTGGATGCTAGGTTTGCTGCTTTTGACCTAGTGTTCAACGAAATGTTAGAAGCCCTCCGGGATGAAATAAACGCTAAGTATAGTGCACTGGAGGAAAAAGTCGAATCCCTACACAAAAGTTTTGAGGAGAAGTTCGAAGGTATCAATAAGGAAATTAAGGACTCTCGTAGAGATGTTATTGACAAGATCAGCAAACTTAAGGAAGCCTTTGGGAAATGCTCCGGGACTCCGAAGGCAAGTAACTCCACGGAAGATAATCCAGTTGATAGCAGCAAGGTAAGTAATGTCTTAAAAACTATTTCCTCTTCTAATAGTATGGAGTCTATGGATATAATAGAAAATAGTGACTGTTCGACAAACGGTGGCTGTAAGAGAAGTCACTCTGACGGAACTGATGAAGAAGTGGACGACAGTCCCTGGATTGGTGTCACTAATAAAAAATTCAGAAAAGGCACGAGGATCGATAAGCTAAAGACCGTCTCCAGTATAAATGAAGAAGTCGTCAGCGCGACTAGAATGAGGAATCCGAAGAATGTACAAGGTCGCTCGGCTAATAAAGACCATAGGATCACGAAGAGGTATGTACCGCCAATTATCGTGCGGACTCATGGCGTCCCGTTTAAGACGATTTTAACTGAGCTCGAGAAGCATGTTCCAGTCGAAAAGATCGCTGTTCATACGGGCAGAGCTGAAACCATCAAGGTTAAATGTGAAGATGAGGAAACACACAACAGGTTAGTCTCTGGCATTAAATCTGATAATATTTTAAAAATTCAGCATCATCAACTGAAGTCGGAGAAGGTCTTGAAATACGTAATTCGTAATGTGGATGTTACGTATGACCTCGATGACTTCCAAGAAGACCTAAAAAGAACCAACTACTTCCCGGAAAAAGTTATTCGATTGAGGAAAGCCAAAGGATCCATTGATATGCCAATGGTTTTGGTTCTACTCCCGAACACCGAACACAACCAATCATTGAAAAACGTAACACGTATTGGGCCGCTGGCAGTTTCAGTGGAGGCCTTTCGAGGGAACAAGAAGCCACTACAGTGTTACAACTGCCTGTGCTTCGGACACGTATCCATGGGCTGCACGGAAGATCCTCGTTGTAATAAATGTGCTGAGGGGCACCAGTCAAGAGATTGCCCCAAGATCAAAGGACAAGACCCCCCAAAGTGCATCAGATGTGGTGGACAGCACACATCAAGCTACACGAAATGTCCAAAATACCCCCAGGTTCAAAGGATGTCTAGTTCTAAAGTGACAGCAGCAAATCCTATGCTGCCGCTGTGTCTACGCCGGAAGATAAAGGTCTCAACATCAACGACCTACCAGGTATGTATAAACAATTAGGACGTATCTTTAATCTGTTTTCTAATCTAGGCAAAAGTTACCCACAGTTGAGTGGGCTCCTTACGACCAACTAATTTTAGTATGGCTGCACAACGTTATACTGTAATCAACAAAGGTGAACTTCGGTGCGTGATATGGAACGCTAGGGGCATTCCCCGAAAGCGTATCGAGTTTCACAACTTTCTGATAAATCACGAAATTGACGTGGCTTTCCTCTGTGAAACTCACCTCAAACCAAGCCAAGACTTCAAGCTACCTGGCTATTGTGTGTACCGTAAGGATCGAATGGCTTCAAATGCTGCAAGATGTGCGTCTGGGGGCGCTGCGATCATCATTAAGAGGGCAATTCAACACCAAGAATTAGTATCCAAGTCTTATGCAGGTATGGAATCAGCCTCCATCATTATCAATGACGTCTCCTGTGGTGAAGTGAAGTTCGTAGCGCTCTACAATTCACCTAAACATTATCTTGACATTTGCGAGCTTGATGAACTCTTCAGTGGTGACACTCCAGTCGTCCTGGCTGGTGACCTAAATGCCAAGCATCCAAGCTGGAACTCCAGAACGCAGAATTACAACGGCATGATTCTCTATAGGTACATACAAGGTAGAGATGATATCATCGCTGCTGGACCTGTGGAGGACACCTACTACTGCGACCACTCCCCTAGTAGTGACGTTTTGGACATCTCGCTCTTGAAGGGTTTCTTCAAACCGTACAATGTCTTCACGATTGATGACCTTTCTTCTGACCACAAGCCTGTGGCGTTGTACTTTGACAATGTCGACATAAATTTCCGAGAGGAACTCGTACATCATCAAGACTGGAGGCTCTACAAAGATATTCTTAAGGACTATGGCTACCATCCCGACGTTGCTTACTGTACAGAGGACATCGATCAACTTGTAGATGACATCACCAGATGTATTAACAGTGCCATAGAAGTCAGTAAGTATCCATCTGAGAAAAAACGTTTTCATCGAATCCAACTCTCTCCTGGAATCCAACGCCTAATTGCTGAAAGAAACAGGACCTGTAGACTTTGGCAACGCTATCGTGAACCTTGGCTCAAAACCAAGTACAACAGGTTAGTGCGAAGAGTTCAAGAGGAGATAAAAGAGCTTCGCGACGCTAGATGGAATGAAAAACTCATAAGCTTGTCGGCTCGCGACAATTCCATTTGGAGTATGGCTAGAGCTTTACAGAAGAAGAAGAATGTTATGCTTCCTCCACTCCGTACACCGCAAGGTAACTATGTGCAAACTGATCAGGACAAGGCCCAAGTCATTGCAGATTCACTGGAACTGCAGTTTGTTACTCCTACCAACGATAAGCCCGAGAGCCAAATCATGTCTCGGCGTGTGGAAGAAGGTATTTACAACTTTGATGAAGTCCCGAAGCATTTTACGAAGTACAACATCGAGGCTGGTGAGATGGCCAACATCATCAATAAACTGAAAAAGAAGAAGGCTCCAGGAAAAGACAAGGTGAGTAATAACGCCCTTATGAATTTCCCAAAGAACTTTATTGAATTTCTCACCAATATCATTAGCGACTGCTGGAAATTTTCTTACTTCCCTGTGGCTTGGAAGAAATCTATTGTGTTGAGTATCCAAAAGCAGGGACAAAATCCTGCAATTCCCGCGAGCTACCGACCTATTAGCTTGCTACCCTCGATGTCCAAGGTGTTGGAGAGAACGATCCTTGTCAAATTCCAAGATCACTGTCTAGCAAATGACCTTTTACGGGAAGAGCAGTTTGGCTTTCGTGCTGCCCACTCTTGTCCGATGCAGATATGGAGGCTCGTTGAAGACCTGAGCACCCCGTGAACCTATCCAGGTACTGTGGGGTGGTATTTCTCGAAGTCAGTAAAGCTTTTGACCAAGTGTGGCATGAGGGCCTTGTCTACAAAATGATCAGAGACGGGTTCCCTGCCGATTTGATCTTGATGGTGAAATCCTTTCTTGACGGCAGATCCTATCAAGCCAAGGTTGGAGAAAATCTTTCCACACCCCGTGTTGTAAAGGCCGGTGTCCCTCAGGGTTCTGTCCTCGGGCCTATGCTATTTAATTACTTTGTACATGATTTCCCAAAACCCGATAATTGTAATCTGTATTTTTTATGCAGATGACACTGCCATTATGACATGGGCACACCAGCCGGCTCACGTTATCACTCGGCTGCAGTGCGCCTTGAAGCAGTTCGAAGACTGGTTTAACTGCTGGGAGTTGAACCTTAACGTCGGAAAGTGCAAGGCTTTGTACCTCAATAGGAAGCTCAAGCATCCCCCAGATTCTCTTGTTCTGTTTAATAAGAAACTGGACTGGGTGGACAACTACAAGTACCTGGGAGTTATCATTGACTCAAGACTCTCATGGAACCAGCATATGTCCTATGCTCTGAACAAAGCGAAGAGGGCTAAGTACAGTATCATAGCTCTTATGGGTCGCAACAGCGCCCTCAGCATTGACAACAAGCTACTTCTGTACAAATCGATTATCCGGACCATACTCCTCTATGGCATGCCTGCGTGGGCGACTATCTGTAAAAGCAGATGGAGTGAACTACAGTCATTCCAGAATGTTACCCTGAGGACCATTGCCCAGCTGGACAGAAGGACGGTGAAAAACCAATCCATCCACCTCGATTTAAACATGGCCCATATCGGTAAGTTTATACAGGATCTCCTTTTGATTATGATACAGAAGATGAAGACTCACGACAATAAGCTTGTGAAAGGGCTACTGGAGAACTCAATGAATATGAACTGGCATACGAAGTATCGTAAACCGAGGCACGTTCTTGACATCAATTTTGAAGATATTAGCAACGTCTCTTTCCCAGACTACTGGAAGATGTGATAATCTTATTTCTCCTTGTATTTTTTATTTCGCTTGTTTTTTTTGTTTCTGACAATCGTCAATCTTACTTTCTTTTTTGTATAATATGGAAGACCGCTTGGGTTGGTTAGGCTTCTTGACTACCTCAGTGTATTTCCTTTGGAGTTTATTCTGGTTGGATGAGCTTTGTGAAAGCGCTGCTTTCGTCCCATCCTAACGAATGTACACTTCACTGTTCGATTGTCGAACTGACATATAAGCTACAATCAACTATTGATCGTCTAGCACATACTTTACTGGTAAATATTTGAGGAAGATTGGTGTTCGTTGGAAACTTCTTCGTTGGAAGACTTCATAATTGTAAGTAGATAAAAGCTAGCAGGTAATTATTTTTTTTATTTTATGGTGCGATAAAACACATTACACGCATTTATTGTCTCTAATAATAAATTGAAATGAAACTAGTATTTTGGGCTGAAGTTATTAGTGATATAGATTCAGCCGGAAACCCAAGATTTAGCCATGTTGGTGCATTAGCTGTTGGACTGTTATCTTTGCCCTTGTCAAATGCGGTGGTGGAAAGAGCATTTTCAACTTTGTCAGTGATAAAAAATAAACTTATAAATAGAATGTCATTTGAAATGACACAAGCATTGATGATGGTGCGTTATTTTTTACGCAAGGAACATTTAAACTGCACTTCATTCAATCCAAGTGAACGTATGATCAAGGCATTTAATCAAAATATGTATGATCATATTTCAGGTGTGATGGAAAATAATGACGTTATAACTTTAGAGTCATTTACTTCCAGTTAAAATATTATTGTATAATTTTAAATAATTACTGTTTTGAAACCGATTTCAATTGTGTCAATAAATGATTATGATATAATTTACTTCATTGTTTAATTAATTTTTTTTACATACTTTGACATGACATCATATGCTAAAGTGATCTATTTAAACATCATTAAATTTTAGGGGGGGGGGAATATAGGGGATTTTTTCAATACATAGGGGGTTTTGTATCTGATCTAGGGGGTACTTTGAGTTTTGACTTGACAACACTGGCTATATTACTGGATGAGTATGGCAGTGGAAGCATAGCTTCCGGACCGCTCGTTTGTTTTTCTTCCCTGCGCTGTTCGATTGTCGAATAGAAACAAAAAACCCCCCGAAAACGTAATCACCGTTTTGGTAACTGGGCCACCCATTGGATCAAACTAGATTCACCAATGGGGCCCCTGTCCGAATTTAACAGTAACTCCTTATCCGTTTTATTTATAGCTAAGCTTTCGTAAGAATCTAACAAGTATTTTTTATTGACCGATTTTATTAATTTCACACTGAATTCGTGGCCCGTATCCAGGGAATGTTTCGCGATGGCTGACTGGTTTTAAGGAGCATTTAAACCACACAAGATTTGGCAGAAGCAACCAGTTTTTTTTTGTTTTTTTGTATAATATGGAAGACCGCTTGGGTTGGTTAGGCTTCTTGACTACCTCAGTGTATTTCATTTGGAATTTATTCTGGTTGGATGAGCTTTGTGAAAGCGCTGCTTTCGTCCCATCCTAACAAATGTACACTTCACTGTTCGATTGTCGAATAAACAAGTCAGTTCTCTCCAGAATCTCTTGAGGTTCTCCTTGTCTGCTGAAGATGAAAGCAAAGCTTTCGAAAGACGTTTACAGGTTGTATTGTTGTTTTTTCATTCTTTTTGCTTTATTTCTTGTTAACGCCTTTTTTAGTTGTGGTTAAAGAGTGTTGTGCTTTTAATCTGATCTTTGATCTATTAAGAGATTTATAAAGTAATAGCAGTATTAGCCTATCGGCTCCCCATTTGGTGGAAGAGATAGATTTAAAGATGTTCATTGCTTGCAGAGTTTTCGTTTTGATATCTCGTATATGTGGAACTCATGAAAGCTTTTTATCAAATGTAAGTCCTAAAAATTTGTAGTTAGTCACTACAGGGACGGGAGAATTGTAAATAAATAATTCTGGTTCAGGGTATGACAATTTTTTGTGTGGAGAATCGGAATCCATTGTCTTCACTCCATTTTGAAAGGTTATTAATAGCCAACTGTAGTTGACGTTCTATAACAGTCATGGTAGCGCCTCTACAATAAATAGCAATGTCGTCTACGATCAGGGAATACGATACACAGAGAGGAAGCTGGGAACATGCCTCATTAACTGCAATGAGGAAAAGAGGGGGACTTAAAACTGATCCCTGAGGCATTCCATTCCCCTGTGTAAAATATTTAGACAGCGTCGAGCCTATCCGAACTCTGAATATTCTGTTATCCAAAAAATTCTCCAAGAAACGATGGGAGTCTACCTCTCAATCCCATTTTATGTAATTGCTTTATTATACCATGTCTCCAGGTGGTATCATAAGCTTTTTCAAGGTCAAAGAAGACGGCTACAAGAAACAGCAGTTTGGATTGGCAGAAGAGATTTTTGGAAACTGGCAGCGTGCTATGCAAATAAAATTCAGGCCGCTCAAGCATAGCAGATGAGGATGTGGAAAGAGTTAAGAGAGGAGTTTGATCGGAGCCCTAGAAAATCTATGAGGACAGCTTCCAGAGAATTGGGGTTGCCTAAATCCACGGTACGTAAAATCTTACATAAGACGTTACAATTGTATCCATACAAGATTCAGCTTGTACAAGCCCTCCAACTAGTGTTGGGCGCTATATTGCGATACCGGTATTCAACTATTTAATTCGACTAAAGGAAAGGAATTTAATCAATAATTGAGTCGGATTTAGTCGTGAATATATGGCAAAATTTTAGTCGAATATCAGAAGGAAAGTGAAATACTAAACAATTAAAACCAATAAAATTTTAAACGATTTATTTACATTTAAAATTAAACCAAAAAATATTTATTTACATTAAAAAGAAAATGAGGAATGGTAAAATCCATCAGCCAATCACGTTATCGGCATATCATCGATTAGTTCTTCTATGATCTGGTTGATCTAGAAGGGATGAGTCTATAGTAATACTACCATAGTATCAGTAGGCCTAAGTATCAGCCGATAGATAGTCAGTCCTTACGATTAATAGCACCGCCTACCAGAAAGCGTGACAAGAGTGTTGTTTGGCGAATGTTTCTGAAGTTATCTAACGTTAAGACGAGATGCAAATTTTGCAAAAATGAAGTCAAAATTAAAAACAATACAAGCAGTTTATGGAGTCATCTGAAAAATCGCCATTACCTGATTTATAAGCAATTGAAAGAGGGCGATTGCAGCATTAGTCCACAAAGTAAGTAAACAATGAAATCAACATTTTGTTTATAGCATATCGCTAATCAGTAAAATGAATGTTGCTATAGGATCTGAAGTTAATTTTGTGTCTCAAGAGTCAAGTATCGGAAAACTCTTCGGTAATCAATGATGATGTCTTTGATGATAAATTTGATACTGTCTCAGCCGTCAGTCAGTCAACAAGTAAGTTAAAACATTTTTAACTTACATTTAACATTTAATGTATAGAAAATATTTACGATATACTAATGTATCATATTTAAAGCAGTTTCAAGGGATTCATCAGAATCATCTAGTCAAGCAGGCAGGTCTTCAAGGCAAGCAACTATTTCAAAAATGTTTCCATGTGCAGCAGGTATGATTTTATTCAGCAAACAACCATATTTACTTTTTACTTATCAACGATAAAAATTGTTGTTTTCTTATCTGTTATGGTTTCGATATAAGAAGTAAAAAAGACAAATATACCCAGGCAATTTTATATTTCGTCACACATTGTAGATTATCATTTAACATGGTTGAGTACGAGAGTTTTAGACGGTTGCTTCAGATTGGAGATCCGCATGTTGAACAGTATCTCTTCAGCAGATCAACATATGTGCATAAATTGGACGAATATTACGAGCATATGGTAAATGAGATAAAAGCTGAGCTTCTGAATGTGGACTTTTTGTCACTCACAACTGATTTATGGACTGATATGAATTCAGTCAAATCGTATTTGGGTATAACTTGCCATTTCATTGAAGCAAACAAATTTCGAGGCCATACATCAACTTGCCAGTGAAGCCTTTAGATGATGCACATACATCAGACAACTTAAGCAAACATTTGGAAGATACTTTGCAATTCTGGGGTATCTGTAAGTCTAAGATAAGTTCATGCACAAGAGATAATGGGACAAATATAGTAAGAGCAGTGAAGAACACCTTCAGTGAGGAGAAGCAATTGCGTGAAAACCATTGTTACTTACTTAAAGCACAGTCTGAAGACATCAGACATGCTTTTGAAAGAGCAAGTTATGAATAGGATCTGAAGTTAATTTTGAGCAATCCTTAAAGATGATTGCAGATGTTGCGACTAGGTGGAATGCTACATACTTGATGTTACAACGTTTTGTTGTACTGCACCGCTATATAACAAACATCAGTTATGAGTTTTCAAACTTTCCAAGTCTGCCAAGTCGAGATTACGTCTCAGTTATCAATGATTGTGTGTTCATACTAAAACCATTATATGATGTGACTGTTGAAATGTCAGCAGAGAAGTCGGTAACAGCTAGCAAGATAATCCCAATGGTCCATGGCATGAATGACTATTTAACAAAGCTGACGCCTACCACAGAAGCAGAAGCACAATTAAAAGAACGACTGGAGTTTCACATCAACGATAGATTTCGAAACATTGAAACTACAAAGTTGTACGCCATTCCGTATGTCCTGGATCCTCGATTTAAGCGTGCACACTTTGGGAATGCAGTTGCAGAAGCAAGGGCAGTAACCTACATTGTGAACAGCTTGAAACAAATGGGAACAACAGTGAATAAAATTTCTAACGAAAACCTGATAAACACAGAAAACCCACCAACAGCATCAGGCATTTGGTCACGCCATCATGAAATTGTCACGTCATCAGTAAATGAGGATAACACCCCAGTTCATTACTTCCGACAATTCTTGCGTTGCAAAGTTTTGTCTTTACAAAGTGATCCCTTGGCTTACTGGGGGCATCAAGAGGGAGTGTGTGAGAAATTTTATATGCTGCACAAAAATATTCCTTTGCGTCTTGGCTACTTCTGTGCCACCCGAACGCTTATTTTCAAAGGCGGGTAATTTATTACAAGAGAAACGTTGTAGATCAGATCCTAAACGTGTAGAAAAAATATTATTTCTGAGCAATTTTGATTGGAACTCGTGGACAAAAATAAAGTTTTGAATTTTGAAGTGAATGTTTCCATTGCTCTTTTTTTAATGGTGAAATAATTGTTAAATTTAATTTATTTTTGTAAAATCAATTTTTTTATATTATTCGACTATTTAAAATTTATTCCATTTTTTTATCATGACCGATAAAAAATTAGTCGATTACTATAAATTTTATATCGCACAACACTACCTCCAACCAGATGACAAACCGAAACGTACGAAGTTTGCTGTTTACCTGTTAAACAGGACTGAAGACGATGCGACATTCCTAGTTTCCGAACATGTTAACCGCCACAAAGTTCGCATTTGGGGATCTGAAAACCCGCACTGTGTCCGTGAAATGGAAAGAGAGGCCCAAAAGTCAATATCTGGTGCGGGCTTATGCACGATTGTGTACTAGGACCCTTCTTTGCGGAACCAACCGTTACTTCCATTAAGTATCTGGACATATTGCAGAAGTTTGTATTCCCGCAATTAGATAAACTACGACCCGATATTCTCTTCCAACAGGATGGAGCATCACCATGATGGACGAAAAATTTCCATGTCGTTGATAGGAAGAGATGGACCTATATCTTGGCCCCCTCGATCACCAGACATTACGCCACTGGACTTTTTCTTGTGGGGTTTCTCGAAGGGCATTACTGCCAATGCTCTCCAAGGTCTTTGAGCGGACTATTCTCAAGAGGTTCAACGACTTCTGCGAGGCAAACAACCTTATTCGTGAAGAGCAATTCGGCTTCCGCACAGCTCACTCCTTGTGTTCAAGACAAAAGTTAAGGACATTACGGATTTGAAACGCGGTTGCTATTAACAAGGTGGATGACGATATCCTCAAAAGAAAACATGGCAAGAAATTGATTATCGGCTGGATACCACACGTTGGTGTCTATTAACTTGGTTTAATAAAACTTTTTCAGTTACAGTTTCATATATTGAAATCCGTTTCTGTTTATCTTTATTAGTTTTTTGGTAATACACAGATAAAATGTGTCAGACCTTTTACAGACACCCTGTATAACATTCCCACATCTCATATCTAATCACTTGCAACCCACACATGAACCAGAAACAACATAAAGCATTCAACAATTTATAGATAAAAACACAAATACGTATTTAAATTAAAAACATCACCAGAATTTACAAACTGCATATATTAAAATCACCCATTAAAAACAGATATTAAGGTTTAAAAAAAATCAAAGCGGGATTTAAAAATTCAGAAATTCAAATCTTTTATTCTTGTACTAGCAGAGGTACCCGGCGTTGCCCGTGATAATTACACTTGTAGGTAAACAGAACAATCTCAAAAAATTAAATTATAACTCCCAATTGGTTAAATAATAACTCAATCAATACAACGCAGAGTAAAAAGACTATCCATTCTATGAAAAATTTGAAAAACAGGAATACTAGGTGATATACCGGGACTTTATCTACACTCTTCTTAACATGCTTCACCATTGCGGAGCATCAACAGAAACTTTAGACTCAAGTTTTTCTTGCCCTTGACGTAGAAGCTCTTATACCCTCTTGCTCTATTCGAAACTCCCGTTGTTCAGAGGTTTCAAATGCCTGTATAGCTTTTTCTGTTTTAGTTGCAGAGTTTCTATGACCAATACTCGTTCTTTCTCTTTCCTTTCCAGACACAAAAACTTTTGCCAGTCGTCTGGATGTTTGATTGGGAGCTCAACGGAGATAAGCGTGACTCCTTTGCCTCATCAATAGACGCTGCCTTATTAATGTTGTCACTGCATCATCATTTTATACTCATTATTAATAACTAGCAAAGGTACCCGGCGTTGCCCGGGATAATTACGCTTGGATGTAAACAGAACAATCTCAAAAAATTAAATTAAATTTTGCAATATCTTAAAAATAAACACATGAAAATGCTTAGAATTAATACAGTAAAAATTCTTAATGAAAATTTCGAAAAAATCTTTTTAAAGGCTCACAATGTTGCTGGACCTCTCCAAGGATGCCACTGCTAGTCTAAATAATTTCTTACTCACGTAATCTTAAATCAGATGTATACTTAGTGTTGTTGCAATTTCCACTTTTCTCTCGATGTGTTGAAGCAAAACTTGGCCATTCATCACTTTGTGCAGTCTAGCGGTCCCCGATTCTTCTATTTACTTGCTTCCCATTTGCTCAATACATCACGGAGCTAAAGGAGTGCTTCCTCTCTCGTCTTTCCACTCTTTCTCAATAGTCTGCTAACTCTCCATTATCTCCAGTTACTCATCATTTTTAAAGATTTTCAAGAAATTGTTAAGTACTAAGAACTCTCTTTTCTAAGAAAAGCCTGAATTGCATTGTTACAAATTGAAACTTATCCATGTTACATCATCATTTTATGTTCATTGTTATAATTCTTGGAAAGATTGCTTTAACATTACATCATCATTATGTGCTCATTGTTATTGGTGAATTGCGCGTTGATACCATTGTTGATGCGAACACAATGGGCCTATTGTTGCACAAACTTTGCCTTGCATTGTTGGTCATGAGATATATATTGTTGGTTCATGCAGTGTGTTTGTGAATTGCGTGCTGATACCATTGTTGATACCTATTGTTGTACAAACTTTGCCTTGCATTGTTGGTCATGAGATATTTCTAATTAATATGCCTTGCCATTACCATGAATATCGATTTTTTATCGATATTTATTATTTTTCCGAAATCTGAGGTAGACAGTGACCTTCCTCATGCTTTGAAGGTCATGTATGCGAAATTTTATCAAGATCGGAATAAAACTGTAGATTTGTATAAAATACATACAAACCCACAAACATCCTTCTTTATATATATATAGAAGATTCTTGGAAACGAACGTTCAACCATCGCATTATCAGCATCTCAGTTTCCAAAATATACACATTCCCACAGAATATAATCAAAATGTATTTTTATGAAATGTTTGGATCTGATGTGCTAACAAATAAGCTAGGTGACAACCCCGGCGTGACTCTGAGTTTTTTTTTGGATTAAATTTTGCAATATCTTAAAAAAACACATGAAAACGCTTAGAATTAATACAGAAAAAATTCGTAATGAAAATTCGAAAAAACCTTTTTAAAGGCTCACAATTGATGGACCTCTCCAAGGATGCCGCTGCTAAATAAGGAGTCAAAATAATTTCTTACTCACGTAACCTTATTCAGATGTACACTTGATGTTATTGCAATTCCCTTTCTTCTCTCGATGTCTTGAATCAAAACTTGACCATTCATCTCTTTGTGTAGTCTACCGGTCGTCGATTCTTCCATTGACATGCTTACCTTTTTTTCAATACAGCACGGAGCTAAAGGAGTGCTTCCTTTGTCGTCTTTCCACTCTTTCTCAATAGTTTGCTAACTCTCCATTATCTCCAGTTACTGATCATTTTTAAAGATTTTCAAGAAATTGTTAAGTACTAAGAACTCTCTTTTCTAAGAAAATCATGAATAATAGGAATTCTATGCATTGTACAAATTAAAATTTATCTATATTGCACAAACTTTGCCTTTCATTGTTGGTCCTGAGATATATATTGTTGATCCCTGCCTAGTGTTGGTGCATTGCGTGTTGACACCATTGTTGATACCTATTGTTGCACGAACTTTTCTTTGCATTGCTGGTCATGAGATATATGTTGTTGATCCGTGCAGTGTGTTAGTGCATTGCGTGTTGATACCATTGTTGATACCTACTGTTGCACAAACTTATCCTTGCATTGTTGGTCATGAGATATATTGTTGGTCCGTGCAGAGTGTTTGTGAATTGCAATGACGTATATTAAAGATAGAGTCCGAATCCTATTGTTGTAACGAAGCAAATTGGGAAGCTCCATGCTCAGAACTGTCATGGCCGAAAGTGAGTGAAGTTGATGCAAAACACATGGCTAAAGACGAGAGTAGCTGATTAATAATTCTTTCATACGCCGATCACAGAGTGATAAGTTTATCTTTTTGTTTACTTTGTATTTGAAGTATTTTATTATATTTTATAAACAATTTTTCGATCATGGTTTCAATTTCAATTTCGTTTAGATTGTCTTTCAGTTACGTATTTTCATTTTAGATACGTATTTTTGATTTATGTTTGTGGAAAATGATTCCTGATCCTTTTTCTTATAAGTTTGTACAGTTCTACGCAGTTTAACTTTGAGGAAGGGTTTTGAATAAATTATTCCTCAGACCCAAAATCTTCAAAAACAAAGCAGCCAGACAGCTAATTACTCCACGGCTCACTCCTTCCCAAAACTATCATGGCTCAATTTGCTTCACTTTTTGCCGCTGTGAACAATAGGATTCGGAGTCTATCTTTAATATACGTCATTAGTGAATTGCATGTTGATACCTATTGTTGCACAAACGTTGCCTTGCATTATTGGTCATGAGATATTTTTCATTAATATGCCCTGAGATAACCATGGATATCGATTTTTTATCGATAATTATTATTTTTCCGAAATCTGAGGTAGACAGTGACCTTCCTTATGGTTGAAGGTCAAGTATGCAATATTTCATCAAGATCGGAATGAAACTGTAGATTTGTATAAAAAACAAACCCACAAACATTCTTCTTTATATACATATATATATTAGCAGAGGACCCGGCGTTGACCGGGATAATTACACACAAACTTTTCCCAATCGTCTGAACGCTTGTTAGGGAGCTGAAGGAAGACACATGTACCTCCTTTGCCTCATCGAGAGAGACTGCCCTATCTATATCGTCTATTATATCCATTTCCTGTTCATTGTTAATAATTCTTGGAAACGAAGTGTTCTGTCATTGCATCATCATTTTTTGTTCCTTGTTATAATTCTTTGAATAATTGTGCTCATTGTTATTGGTGAATTGCGCATTGAGACCATTGTTGATGCGAACATGACGGGCCTATTGTTGCACAAACTTTGCCATGCATTGTTGGTCATGAGACATATATTGTTGATCCTTGTATAGTGTTGGTGCATTGCGTGTTGACACCATTGTTGATACCTATTGTTGCACAAACTTTTATTTGGATTGTTGGTCATGAGATATATATTGTTGGTCCGTGCAGAGTGTTTGTGAATAGCGTGTTGATACTTATTGTTGATATTTGTAAATATCTCATTACTTTGTCATGCATTGTTGGTAATGAGATATTTCTCATTAATATGTCCTGCCATAACCATCAATATCGATTTTTTTTATCAATAATTATAATATTTTCGAAACCTGAGGTAGACAGTGATCTTTCTCATGCTTTGAAGGTCATGTATGCGAAATTTTATCAAGATCGGAATAAAACTGTAGATCTGTATAAAAAACAAACAAACAAACCCACAAACATCCTTCTTTATATATATAGAAAGACTAGCAGAGGACCCGGCGTTGCCCGGGATAATTACGCTTGTAGGTAAACAGAACAACCTCAAAAAGCTAAATTAAACCTCCAAATTGGTTAAATAATAACTCAATCACTACAATATAGAGCGAAGGGACTATCCATTCTAAGAAAAATCCGAAAGACAGGAATTTACCTCTTCACTGAAAAAAATCCATTCTAGGTGATATACCGGGACTTGATTTACCGAAAAAAAAATTTTAAACGCTCACAATGGATGGACCTTTCCAAGGATGCCTTCTAGTCTAAATTTTTTACTCACGTAATCTTACTTTAGATGTACACTTCATGTTGTTGCAATTTCTTTTCTTCTTTCGATGTCTTGAAGCAAAAATTGGCCATTCATCACTTTGTGTAGTCTAGCGGTCGCCGATTCTTCATTTACTTGCTTACCATTTGCTCAATACAGCACGGAGCTAAAGGAGTGCTTCCTCTATCGTCTTTCACTCTTTCTCAATAGTCTGCTAACCCATTATCTCCAGTTACTGATCATTTTTAAAAATTTTCAAGAAATTGTTAAGTACTAAGAATTCTCTTTTCTAAGACAAGCCTGAATAACAGGAATTCTATGCATTGAATTCTATATTGCACAAACTTTGCCTTGCATTGTTGGTCATGAGACATATACTGTTGATACATGAATTGTGTGGGTGCATTGCGTGTTGACACCATTGTTGATACCTATTGTTGCACAAACTTTTATTTGCATGTTGGTCATGAGATATTTCTCGTTAATATGCCCTGCTATAACCATGAATATGGATTTTTTACCAATAATTATTAGTTTTTCGAAATCTGAGGTAGACAGTGACCTTCCTCTTGCTTTGAAGATCATATATGCGAAATTTTATCAAGATCGGAATAAATCTGTAGATTTGTATAAAAAACAAAAACAAACCCACAAACAAACAAACATCCTTCTTTATATAGATAGATAGATAGCAGAAGGTATAGATGTTTCCGCCATCTTGTTTTCAGAAACATCAATGTCCATTTCAATGTCCAGCAGCCGGGGCGGGGGGGGGGTGAGTATCGTGAGTCACTGATGAGTCGCCCATCCAGTGACTAGCCGTGCCTGATGTTGCTTAACTTCACAGAAGTTGTACTTCAGTGAAAGCTCACCAGGCCACGGCCTCTCCAATGCATATACTTTCATTTGGCGTTTTCCTGTATTCTGAATTTTCTTAAGTAATTTAGCCTGTTTGGAAGTAAAAACCCCTACGAATAAATTATCGTTGGACAGCAGTCTTAAACTTATCTTATTATCCACATTATCCTTCATTACTCTATCTATTTCAAAAGGAGAAACTTTCTCAAAAGATTTTTCGTCACTCTCTCAAAAACTCTGAATCGAGAATCTTCACATTTTAATTCATTCTCTCTTCTCTTTTCTGTTTGTCAAAATGTTCATTAATAATGTTGTGTTTTAATAAGTAGAAGCAACAAAATTCAGTCCTCTTGCTCCCCACCCAACATGGGGACCAGGCACATGGGGACCAGACACGTGGGTATGTAGGCATAACCTAACCCTAGAGCCGGACCTCCAAAGAGTTCCGACCAGCCAATTAGCCTGAACGGGTTAGTTTCGAGTTTCCGTCTTTCAGAGAAGCAGGGGCCAAAGTTGTCTTGTTCCGGAATAGCCTTCCCGCAATCTCCCAGATTTCGGGTCGCCGCCCACGACAAACACGCGGGTGGAGGTGCTGGTCACCAGTAAAAGCCTCCGTTGCAAGCACCGGTTCCTTGAGCAGGTCCACAATTGGCCGGACACATTTAGTCCCCTCAACTTAAGGACTTTCTGGCATGGATGTCTCTACCCTGCATCACTTTGGCACTGAAGCCCCTGTCCATAACGGAAGGACTTCGTAAGCGTCACCGGCATGCTTATGAGATTAGCTCCATACATGCTTTTAAACTCGGCATGGATCTCGGGCGTTGTTGCCCTTCAGATAGAGAAACTCCCAATGGTCTCTGTCATTTTGGACTTGAAGAAAACGTGGCTATGAAATACGGCATGGGGTAAATTAGCGTGGGTGTCTCTGAAGGAACCTGGCTATACGCTAGCATTGTTTCACTGCTAACTCGGACTTCCATGGACTTTAAACATTCCTGTGAAAATAGGGAGGAGCTTCATCTATTTGGAGAATGTAGTCATGTAAGTAATGTGCGAGTGCTCTTCCACAGCGCCTGATTGGCCGTGATACAAATAACGACGACAACCTTCTCCCGTGGCACACGTTCGCCGGACCTCACACAATGCGGTTATTTCCTTTGCAGATTCGTTAAAGACAATGTTTATGTACCATTATTGGCCACACCCCTCTCGGATGTTCGTGGTCGGATAACATGTGCACTACAAGCTGTGTAGGAGGCGTTTGCATTGCAGTATAGCAATTGAACCTCAATCTCATGATTGGAAAAGGCTTGCCTTCTCTGAAGAGTAACGGTTTCGGCTCCAACGATTAGATGAAGTTGTCGTATTCGGTGGAAAACCTTTAAAAAGAATAATCCTGCAACTATTGTTGAAAGAAGACAAGTTGCTGGACGGAATGTTTTAGTCTGGAGTACATTTTCTTGGTACTGTCTGGGTCCACTGATATCCCAGGAAAGTACTCTCACCCGGCAATTTTATTTATCCATTGTTGTGTATCAGATACGTTTACTATGTTCCGGGTGGATATACCGCAGGATTGTGCGACATGTCATAGACCAGAATTGGCGGGAAATGGTTCGAGGAGTACGACCAAGGAATGCTTCCTGGTCCTCTAAATTACCCAGATCTAAATCCAATCGAGCACCTTAAGGTTCACCTTAACCGTCAACTTCGCTTCATGAATCCGTCACCACACACTTTGGCAGCCGTCAGACGCATTGCAGCCGGTATGGCTTCTGATACCAGTGGACACATTCCAGCATCTTATTAATTCTCTTGCGTCATCGAGCTGCTGTCAAGTTGCATACGGCGATTGCTTTAGTTAGTTGGTTGGATTATGGGTCAATACAGGCAACATCAGTGGTCATTTGCGGATTATTTGTTCACTAGCTGTTTGACATAGTAATGTGGTTCAACCTTATACGAGGTGCTACCCGAAATTTCCCGATATGTACCTCTATAAAATACGGAACTTACCCGATCTTTTAATTCTCAACATCAACGACCTACCACGTCTCTTTCATCTGTTTTCTAATCTAGGCAAAAGTTACCCACAGTTGAGTGGGCTC
>JAHWFO010060019.1:0-15323 GCA_023313115.1 Rhysida immarginata
CTTCCAGTTGTAACAGGTTGTATTTTTTCAACTTACTTCTAGTTGTGGTTAAAGAGTTTTTATTCACCATTAAGTTTATCATTACAACTATCCACATAAAATTTATCGTTGTTTTAATTAGTATTGATGCGCAGTCCTAAAAACAAATCTCCAGCTGCTGCAATGCAGGATCTCCCACTGGGGCATCGATCGGCTAATACCATCCGCAACAAACTCTGTTTTCTGCTGCTCTCTGAACCATGCCTCAACAGCGTCCTTAACCTCCTCATCACTGACGAATCGTCGACCTTTCTGTACGTTCTTTAAAGGACCAAACACATGGTGAGAGCTAAGGGCTACGGACGATTCATATACTGAAGATGGCTACGTTGTAGCTGAAATGTACATTTATGTTATGATGAATAAATTCTTTGTAGAAATAGTAGACTCCATCATCTCCTTTGCATATTAAACATGTGTTTTTCGTTTCATCGATCCGATGTGTATTTCTCGATATGTATTCCACTGTCCCGATCCTTTCATTATAAAGAGGACATGTGCATTTGTTTTTAAAATTGCTGAAAACGACCTGGAAAAATTCTATTGATAATTTGCATTTGCTTTTTCTTCTTTCAGCCCGAGTCCCCCTGCCTGAGAATAAAACACTCAGCCACTCGTCCCTACAATCCATGAAAACTGACTTCACGTGTAGGTTTTTCCCTGGCCTACAATGTTGACAGGAAAGTGTGCTTTCAGAAATGACACTGCAGGCCAAACAATGTCGGTTCCTTCATCAACCAGTTCGCTAAGATAAGGGAAATCAAGCTGAAACAAGAAAAAGACGAGAGTCGAGCCCCTCGTTCCAGTTCTTATTTCCTCCGAGCAGGTGTTTCCGCTTTGGACAAACAATGTTTATGAATTTTGTACATTTTTATCATACAAAGAATAAACCAAATCATATCTTACCTCCGTTAACGTAACCTGATTCGTTCAACTGTATTGCAACGCCAAAACCTCCTAATTTAACTGGAGCAGAGTTTTCTTTGGACGCCAGAAGAACACAATGGGGTTTGATATCCCGATGAACAATGTCATTCTCATGACAATAACGTAAGGCATCTAGGATCTGCCGCATATAATGGCTGAAAAAAACAAAAAAATTAAGCAGATTAACTGACGTCATTGGGCGAAACTTAATAATGCAAAATCATTCAATTCGATACACTGGGTCGTTTCATAATTATTGAGCAATTCTGCTAACGCTAATTTACGATGATATTAGATACTGAACGCTTATTTTGTGATATTCCATGTCAGTTTGGATGGTCACTAGGGTGTGTTTTGTAATGTATTAGTGTAAAGCGTAATCATATTATATCGGGTGGGCAAGAAATAACGTCACGTGTTCACAGCTCGCTAGCGGGAATTCTATTAGGCCAAATGCAGTACATTTTGGTGTATATACTTAGTGGAACATGCAGTTTCGATTTCTGCAAAAAAAAAAAAAAAAAAATAGTACCAAAAGTCGCCATAAGGGGCGCTTTTTCAAGAAAACAATGAATGCATTTGCATAATGCATTCCGTGTCGAGCAATCATGACAATAAAAGGCAAGGCTGAGGATTTCCCATCATTCACGAACAAACGGCCTGACGATGGCGCTTACTCTGCCTGACCGGGCGTTATTACTTGAGTTGTTTTATCAGAAGAGCGACAATGCAAGTGCTGCCCTTCGTCAATTCCGGCGATTGAAAACGTTACGAAGAGGACCGATGAGCATAACTAACTTATGGAAAATGATTGAACGATTTGAATCTACCGGAACTCTAGCAGTGCAACGAATCAGGCAGCAACACGTTGAAGAAGTTGCAACTGCTGTTGTAGAACAGGAGATGACTACTGTGCAGGGTACCAGCAGTGCACAAATCCATCAAACTGCCGCATCAAATCCACAAGTGTGTCTGCCAACTCCTATGCATTCACCGAAACTAACAGTATGGTGCAGCTTTACTGCTTCTTTCATCATCGGCTCGTACTTTTTTGAAGAAATCCGTCCCCATGGACCAGTGACTTGTTCCGTCGATTCTGCCAGGTATGCCGACAAGCTTGAGAATTTTGTGATACCACGATTGCAGGAAAAGGGTTGTCTGGATTCTATCATTTTTATGCAGGATGGTGCGCCACTGCACATCGGACGTCAGGTGCAGCAGATCTTGCGAGAACGTTCTTCAGACAACTGAATAATTAGTCCTGCATGTCCCATGGTATGGCCACCCAGGTCGCCTGATCTCAACCCTTGTGATTTTTGGTTATGGGGATATTTGAAAAGCCTTGTGTATTAAGCACATGTTCCTGACCTGTCAACCTTAAAGGATCAAATAACGTTACATATCAGACTAATTAATGCAGATATGCTGCGAGCTGCCGTAGAAAATGTCGTGTACCGCATGCAGCTATTGGAACAGCACACTGGTGCTCATATTGTTTATTGTTGTTACTAAAGTTGGTTTGTACGGTATTTGTTCATTTGACAATTAGGTATTCATTGTTTTCTTGAAAAAAGCACCCCCTATGGCGACTTTTGGTACTTTTTTTTTTGTTGCAGAAATCGAAACTGCATGTTCCACTAAGTATATACACCAAAATGTACTGCATTTGGCCTAATAGAATTCCCGCTAGCGAGCTCTGAACACCTCACGTTATTTCTTGCCCACCCGGTATTTATAATTTTGGATAATGATATCCACTTGTTGATCATAGATAATTCTTTATGTCGCTGTCATTGTATATCGTGGAATTGCTGCGAGAGTGCTGAATGTTCTGCTTTGTTGTGTGTTTAAAATGTTTGTTTGTTTTGTGTTTTTTTTTATGAGCATTCCAGCGTCATCAGCTTTCGAGCCGTGTAGACGTGTTTCGGTTTTTAAATGTTTCAATTTTTCGAATGTCGGGACGCGGAGTTCGCACTGAATTGATCACTAAACTTAATTCAACTAACGTTTTACGCAAACTCATCTTACTTCAAGTTTATGTACGAGCAGAGCGTCGGCGGAATGTGTCTCTACAATGGCAATATAGAGAAGCGACGCACACGTGGTGAAGCAGTTGGTAATGGTTTGGAAATCTGCATCTGGGTGAGTGACTGTTTATTATTATTATCATCAGTGTGGCAAGGCAGCGTTATTAGAAAACGATTAGTGGGAACAATATGTACGTATCTTCGGTTCCTCCCGACGAGGACTACAAAACTTTGGGATTCGTTCCCACACTCGAGCCGTGACATTTGCTTCTGCTGCATAATAAATGCATCACCTTAATAAAGGACCATTAGTGCACTCTGTCGAGAACAATGTCAATAGTTAAGATGGTGCATAAGCTATGTCGCACCCGGGCGTGCCACATGATAAGGCTGTGCAGATATCCCATTGAGCATCGGTATGTTTCAGCAACTGCACATCTCAAGTGTAATCAAGCTTGACACTAACGTCTACTTGCTGTCACCATGAGGGGTCACTGTGCCCCCCCCCCCCCCTTCTGGGGCAATAAAGGAGGTAATGTACATGTTCTAGCGTATGTTTTAGGAATATTCAACTCGGGAGAGCGTGGTTGCGCTAACCAAACTCGACAGCACTGCATGGGGGCATCTCCCACAACGTCAGAAAGGTTCCCGGGCGTCCCTTAATGCTGTTCATAATGACATGCACACGAGTGCAGGCGATTCATGTTAGACAGAGCACCGCTTGTCATATGTATAATGCTGTTGCGTAATTATTGAAACAATAGTGAAACGGAATGGAGCCTTGGGGAGACGCCAATATTGCAAGTGATTGGTGAAGACGTTTTATTGAAAAGGCTGAGAGTGCTTTGCCTCTTTGTGGGATAACTTGAGAGTCAGTCGAGGCGGGAGGTTACCGCAAATGTTGAAAATTTGGGAAAGTTTATATTGGAGCATTCATTGGGTACAGAGACGAATGCTTTGCCCTGGGAGCATTCATTGGGAATTTGCCCTGGGAGATGCATGCCATGCCATGTCATGTCATGTCATGCACCCAGCCGAGATAGTGTTTTTGTGTGAAAACAAAGTTAGTGTTTGTCTTTTGTCGTTGCAGGGGTTTGTTTTTTTCTTAGTAGTCTTGTTCCAGTGTCAGCAACGTTTTACAACCCAACTTGCATGCTGGGCACCACGTGCATGACTCGGGTGTGGGGAAACCCGTGCATCAGGCACGGTTGCAAACTGATGATTCCAGACTTTGCCTTTGTTGTTCGGCGTCGTGACTTGTCAGGGTTCACGATGGTCAAAAAGGGAAGTGATGTGAGGTAAGACGGAGCAGCACTTGGCGCAGCGGATGATTAGTAATGGGCAACACATCACTTTGGCAAATGAGAATCGTCCGAAGAAGTTGTTCGCAAATAATTTTGCGTATATGCAAATGATTAACGCGCAGATAATGAAATCACACAATTCACGAAATACGCAACTTCTTACTGTTCATGCCATGAATTGTACAATGTCTTTTGACCATCCGTGTGCAAAAACTGATACGAGGAGGGGTGGCGCCCACCTTTTAATCGCCGGCATGCGTTCCCAATTACTGCCAACGATTTTAGAGCGTGGGCGTAGATTCCTTTCATTTGATGAGCCAGCGAAATTTCTGCGGGATTATGTCGAAAGCAGTTTCATTCAACTTTGGACATGCCATTCTAGAACTCTTGATGTCGCTCTTGATGTACAGAAATAACTTATAAACTTATTCATAGTATAAGGCTAAGGGTGTGTCTAAAAAGTCCGACCGATCACCAACAGGTTACGTGGTACGATCGGCGGCTGTTTGCTTCCGTTTGTTCGTTCATGGACAGCGCAGTCGTGAGCATTTTGCTTCAAAATGGCGTCGCAGCAAAGTTCCTCATCATATTTCGCCAAATCCTTTCTCCAAAATATATTAATTTCGTATCGGGACCTCGAACTCTTGAATTTTCGACTTTTGTCTGCCATTTTGATTCTACTCACCGAAGCAGCTCATCACGACCAGTCGTTACTTTATGACTTGAGGCTCGTGCGAAAATTTAAAATGAATAAACCCAGTTACGTATGCCTGCAATCGTTCCCGCGTCACTGCAGTCGAAATTTCGAGTCAGTCACTGGTGGCTCCAAAACGAGCTTTGCGACGAGCTTTGTCCAGTTGCGACCAGTCGGAGTTTTTAGACACACCCTAAGCCGAGCCGATCTATTGGACACAGGCCAAATCACAGGTGAGATTTAATCGCTTAAAATGAATTACAAATGTGATTCCGAAACTGGCAGCCGTAATCAAAGATACAGCAGCGATCAAAAGGCGGGCACACACGGGTAACCAAAAGACATTGTACAATTCATGGAATGGGCAATAGGGACTTGCATATTTCGTGAATTGTGTGATTTCACCACATACACGCGAAATCGTTTGCGGACAACTACTTTGAACGATTTTCGCTTGCCAAAGTACCGTGTTGTCCATCACTAATCATCCACTGCGCGAAGCGCACGCTTTGTCTTTCGTCACGTCGCTTCCCTTTTTCAACCATCGTGAACGCTGAAAAGTCAAGGCGCCGTGACCGTATCCGCAGTGAATAAAAATAGAGGTTGACTTAATTGGAACAGACAAGGGGTACTGTAACTGAGGTGAGGGTTGTAAGGGGGCGTGGGGGAGTAGTCTTTCCAAGACAGATGGGTTAATTAATTTACGTCAGAACCTGTCAATAATTTTGAACCAACTCATTACGAGGAAAAGTGAAATTTGAATGTTCTAGTAAACTTGCTTTTTCCGATAACGAAAGGTCATCAAGTTAGGGACATATTCAAATTAAAAAAGAAAGTGTAGTTACCTTGCAACTGCTTCGCTATAAACAAATCCTGCATTTGCCCTTTTAACAACTTCAAAACATAGGTCCGCACCATCCATACTAGAAAAAGGAATCCAAAAATTGCGTACGTTAGCTGAAGAGAAAATGGAAATGTGTTAACAATGAAACTTATTATGATCTTTGTAACAAATAATTTGAACTACGGGGCCGAGTCACATTATTATGACCACCCCCTACATTTGTCTTCAGTGTTGCCCAGCTGAGGAACATAGGTGACTCTATAAGGTAAGTCTCCACTATGTTCAAAAACATATCCCTCACTGCTGCAATGGGTAAGAAAACGGGATGATAATCGGCTTTCGGTCCAAGGGTGGCACTCCACCACGACCATTTCTACATTGTCATTGTCCTCGTAGTGCTTACAACCAAGGTGCTTCTTTAAGTGCAAGAACAAATGATAATCACTGGGTGCTAGGTCAGGTCTATACAGAGTGTGATACGTTTTCCCAGCCAAATGATGTGATGAGATCTTGACTTTGATAATCCACGTGTGGACGAGCGCTATCGTGAAGCAGATGGCTATAGCGCTTTCTCCATACATGTCAGTAATCTGCCGATGAATTTCAGCTGCTTTCAAGTATGTGTTAGGTTGTCTATCTTTTACAGTATGTACCGAACATGGCTGCCATCTTGAATCTAAGTCGATTTTTCTAAATGGAAAGGGGGTCGTGTGATATATCAAATAACATGAGAATTTTCTGACAATTTCATTCCTGCAAACAGATTTGAAGTAGCAGTAAAGGTTCAAAAGTTACAACACATTTTGCTTCATTTTGTAGCAAATAACTGAAGATGGCTTTGACCACGGAGGAGAGAATTGAGGTCATTTTGATGTCTGGAGATTTTAACAATCGACACCCAGAAAATCCTCCAATTTCACACAACACTGTCAGGTGCTTAATTAAGAAATTCCGAGAAACTGGGACTGTGGCAGACAAGGCACGGAGTGGGCGTCCAATAACTGCTATGGACAAGACAACCTCAACAATGGTTTTGGCATCCTTCGTCAAGAGCCCACAACGCAGCACACGACGTTTGTCAGCAGAATGTGGAATCAGCCAGTCATCGATCGTACGAATCCTTCATGCTTTTCAATGGCATCCATTAAAGATTCAAATACTCTAGCACCTAGCAAAGGTTGACCCAGACAGACGTATGCAGTTTTGCACGTGGGACCTAGAGCAACATCGACAAGGTATCTTCTTCAGTGGTTAGATCTTCATCATTTGTTTGGCCGACGTGGTGATGTGAAATGGCCACCCAGATCACCAGATCTCATTGAAGAAGCCTGTGCCAGCTCATATATCACACGACCCCCTTTCCATTTGAAAAATCAGGGCATACTGTGACTTTTGACTCACTCTGTAGATCATCGCAACCTTGTTTGTGTGATACCAACGAGATCACATATAGATGCAATTGTAACCAGCGTTAAGGTACTGTTAAGTATAGATTTCATAACCCCTTAGAATCAATGCGCTGGTTTGCGCTCACCCTGTAGTAAGTCTATTTTTATATTACTCTTCAAATAAAATAAAGCGAAAAAGACAAGCAATGTACTTACTATTCAAATACCATATAAAGCATTCCTTCTGAGCTATAGGTTTCTAGTAATTCAACTATGTGGGGGTGTTTGAGCATATGACAGATAGTAGCTTCACGTTTCAAATCTACATTAACGAAAAACAAAACATTGATTAAGAAACATCTCAAAAGATATGGACAATTTTCTTAACAAGAAAGCAAGTATCAGGTCATTGCACATCAGATGTCGGATTTCGAGTTGGGTTCCGCGCTTTAGCACGGTTTCCACGTTTAGTAGCAAGTGCCCATAACAAAGAGTACATTCCTAGAGATAAACCTATCAGCGACCAGCAGCCTGAAGGTCTGCGGTGATATTTAATAGCATTTCAACCTAAGCGAAGATAGTCACGACATGTGATATTGCATTACAAATTCAGGTTGAATCACACTACATCCAATACCTCTCGAACCATCAATAAGGTATTCGGTGTAGGCACAAAGGCACCGGGCAAATGAGCCACGCGGCAGACCACCCAACATGTTCAATGATGCTGATCTGAAGCGATCTGTGGAAGAAGACCCATCAAAAACTGTTCGGGACCTTGCTGTATCAGCGTCGACTGTCAGTAGACACCTTAAGACCATAGGCAAGGTGAAAAAGCAGGACAAATGGGTCCCAAATGAACTTGGGAATTGCTTTTGCGCTATGAAGAAGTGGGGATTCTTGATTGCATTGTCACCTGCAACAAGAAGTGGCTCCTATACGACAATAGGAAACGGGATGCTGATGAACCACAGGAAGCTCACCGTTACAGTTTGGTGGAACATCTGTGGTGTAGTGTATTACAGTTTCCTGCAGCAGGGGAAGACGATCACCGCTGTAACCTACTGTCGTGAACTGCATCGTATGCACACAAAACTGTGTCAGCAACAACCTGCACTTGGGCATCGCAAAGGCATCCTTTTGGTACATGACCACACACATTCACGCTGCACTAACAATGTACTCTCTGGACCTCTCCCATACCGACTATCATCTGTTCCAGAGCCTGGACAATTTTCTCCGGAGGAAAACATTCCCAACCAGACGTCGAAAACGCATTCCGGGAGTTTATTGAGTCCCGTAACCATGGATTCTATCGGAAGAGGGCTCCAGAAGCTGCCAAATCGTTCGCAACAATGTTTGGATTGCAATGGGTGCTATTTCGAATAGCACGTGTGAAGGTGTCCTTTCTAGAAGGCCATTAAAGATGACCTCTGCAATCCGACATTTGATATGCAACGACCTGATGTTTTATCAATTTTGAGTTCGAATCGAAAATTTTCATACATGCTACGCTGTTATCGAGATCTTCATCTTTCATTGTAAACAAAGTTGTTTTGAGTTTACCTTTAAACTTGGAGTTCGGGCACTTTCAAATCGCTGTGTAGTTTAGTCGATCAAATTTTGTTGTATTATTTATTAAAGTATAATTCGATTCCTTTGGAATGAATGGCCGGTTGCAACAATCTCAGTTAAAACTAACTCTTCGTTTAAGTGCCGGTTAAAGATTTTTGCGTTGCACCAAGCGAAGTTAGGACTTAACCAGACGTTAAGTAGCAGTTTAACTTAAACGCTCGATGACCACAGTTTAAGTCCATGGTTAGCGAAACTAAACAAAAATAGATTTTTAACTAAACTAATTACCAAACAGCAAATGGATCGGCCATTTTTATAAACTAAATGGATCAGAGGTTTCAATCAGACATTTGAATCAGCCAAATGAATCAACCAACGGGATCAGCTACTTGGATCAGCGGTTTGAATCAGCTTACTGGACCAGCTAAATGGCTCACTCTTTGGATCAGCAGTTTGAATCAGACAGCTGTATCAGCCATTTTGATAAGCTAAATGGATCAGTCATTGGAAAAGCTGAATGGATCAACCATTTGGATAGGCTAAATAGATCAGCCGAATGGATCAGCGGTTTGAATCAGACAACTGGACCAGCCACTAAGGGGATAAGCTAAATGGACTAGGGGATAAGGGGATCAGTCATTGAGAGAATCTAAATGGATCAACCATTTGGATCAGCCAAATGGATAAAAGCTACTTATAAGAATGTGCCCTTGGTCTGTACGTTTATCCGGCCGTCCGCCGTTTGCACGATAACTTGAAAACGAATTAACTTCTTCAAATTCTGTTTTCAGAAATATCACCATCAAAGTCTTAGCTCGGCCGTATCAATTTTTCAGAATTCTTCGTGGACCCCTTCGAGTCGAATTCAGATGCTAAAACAGTGAGTGTAAAGAATATCAAGATAATGGCATGTCATTTAACAATCGATATGTCAAGAAGGAATACATTGTTACTTTCCGTTCATCTTTTAAGCATTACTGACATCGGCACGCGCACGTGAAATCGCTTTGTCGACGCACGATTGCTCAAGTGCTCATAATCTATATTATTAAGAATTGAGCTACTTATTGGTTTTATAAAGTCAGTCCATGCCGTTCATAATTTCTACATTTTTTTGAGGTTCAATTCGGAAAGTAACTTCCTATGGCCATGTACGAGGTCTGTTCAAAAAATACGTAGACTGTTTGAATTGCGCGGGCCCTATTGGTCCCAATCAAAATCGCTTGGTGTCGCCATCTTCGGACAGATCCGCTGATTACAAGGCAGTTTTTTGATTGCAAATATCAGTATTGGTTGATTAGCTACGCGGTTGCTTGTGAAGTGTGTTGTTTTTTTTCGTTTGGCGGATTTTTAGAATGAGTGACTTGAACGAGCAAAGAGTTGCTGTGAAATTTTGTGTTAAACTCGGAAAAACTGCCACTGGACGAGTGGAAAAGGCCAGAAATGTGGACGAGAGGTGACTGGTTGTTTCGTCACGACAACGCTCCAGCCCATTCAGCCCTCAGAACTCGAGAGTTTTTGGCCAAACACTCCATCACTGTTCTTCCTCACCCACCCTACTCACCTGACCTCGCTCCTTGTGACTTCTTCTTGTTTCCCAAACTCAAAAGACCTTTGAAAGGAAGGAGATTTGAGACGATTCCCGACATAAAGGCAAATGCGACGAAGGCGCTGAAGGACATCACAAAAGAAGCGTTCCAGGACTGTTTCCAAAAGTGGAAACACCGTTGGGATAAGTGTGTGCGTCGGGGAGGAGAGTACTTTGAAGGGGACCCACATGTGTAACTTCTGAATAAAGTATATTTTGTTTTATGACGTCAGTCTACGTATTTTTTGAACAGACCTCGTACATCTGCACTATTCAGTTTGGTTTTGATTGGTACACTGGGGTCGGAATTATGGGGGTGGGATTCAGAAAGGGCAATATATATGTATGTGCTATTTACAGGGTGTCCCAAAAATGACTGATGGATTTTGAAAATCAATAAAAAAAAAATAAACGGAATGCGATAGATATGTATCGTTTGCAGCCTTATGCTTAGGAAGTCAGGGAATTTTATCCCACCAAATTTAAAATTTAGTTAACATTTCTACCAAGAGATGGTGCTGCAGGCGATCTGTAACAGGTATAGTTAAAACGAAGTATTTCAGCTCGTTGTCAAGCTGACAGCGTGTGCTGTTGAGATAGCGTGTGCTGAAAATGTCAGTTTAGTTTTTTGCAACAGTCCTTGCAACATTTTCATACTGGCTTTTATTTTTTCATAGTTTTCAGCACCACCTGTGGGTGAAAATATTAACTAAATTTGAAACTTGGTGGGATAAAATTCCCTGATTTCCTAAGCATAAGGCTGCAAATGATACATATCTATCGCATCCCGTTTTTTGTTTTATTGATTTTCAAAATCCATCAGTCATTTTTGGGACACCCTGTAGGTACATAAAGGCGTGAAATTCAGCATGCAAATTCATTGGTTCACATTACAATGAAGCTTAGGCCCAGTTGTTCCATTGGGGTCGGATTTGCGGGGATGGCAGTCATTTAGAACTATGGCATGTGACCTATCATACGTTTGGAAATGATGAGAAAGGAAAGAAGATATGAGCTTTTTTACATTTTCTACATACAGTCAATTCTCGTTAATACGAAATCGTGGGGACCAAGAAATTTTTTCGTATTATTCGTATTTCGTATAAACCAACAATACTAAAAGTGTTATTGTACAATATATAAGATTTAATTTCCTCCATCAATTCTAACATTCTCTGATTTGATGGAGCAGATTGAATTTAAATGATAAGATTTCTCGGGCAGAAGATTATAAAATAGGGCGGTTTCGTCAGCGTTGCTTCGTCACTAGAGCACGCGAAATTTTCAATGTTCAGCTGGTTTGCAAACTGGTTAGCTTTTTCTTTTAGAATAGCGCCGCTAATGGGAATATTCTTTTGTCGAGCCTAAAACAAATACAGAGTACAGTACATTGTAGAAAAAAAAATTTCTACAGCACTGTATTGTACTACATGTATACCGGAATAGAAAAAAGTTAACTTACTTGTTTAAACCATGTTAAAAGTGCCGTTTCCATGTCTTCGTGTGCTGCTTTTCGCATTCGTTTTCTTCTCAGAGTTCCACTCGATTCAACCTGTTGTCTTATCTTTTCCGAGTTTTTAAGTATCGTTGATAATGTTGACGGTGGAATGTCAAAGTCTTTAGCCACCTGCCCTTTTATAGCATTTGGTTTTTCCGCTGCATTCAGAATTTGTAACTTCAGATCTAATGAAAGATCCTTTCGTTTCCTTTTGCTTGAAGCTGACACTGAATAAAATTCCTGACTCTAGATAACTGCGTTGTAGCGATGAGAAAATTGATTTTGAAACAATACCGATATTGCACTTGTTTAAATAGAGATTTGAGCGCCATGTGACAGGATTTCAGATCCGAATAGCTGAACCAATCAGATTTCGCGAATCAGATTTCCCGTTAGCTTCAAAGCATGTGATTCAGATTTAGCGAATCAGATTTCCCGTTAGCTTCAAAGCACGTGATTCAGATTTCGCGAATCAGATTTCCCGTTAGTTTGAAGGCACGTGATTCGTTAGTTTGAAAAATTCGACTAAATAACCGATATTTTTTTTATAATTGACTAAAATTATCGAATAAAAATATCGACTGATTAAAAAAATCGAGTATTCATTTATTCGAATACTGTAATTCAGAAGCAATCACATAAGAAATGACTTTGAAAATTATTTTTATTAAATTTACACTTCGAAATCTGAAATTTTATCATTAAAATTGTTCCTAAAAGGACTATTCTTCAATAAAATTATGAAATTTTCCTTTGTATAAACTGTATTTTAGTAAAAATATGTTCGTAAAAAGCAGAAAATTTTACATAGTAATTGCTTTCTCGGGGACGGGCCACAAAATGTCTTCTTATTAACCGGAATTTCGTATTAACCAATTTCGTATTAACGAGAATTGACTGTATTACATTCAAGAAAATCAATTGTTTAATTAAAAAACTTGGGGAGAGGTAAAAAGTGCAGATAAAGGGATAAAAATAGATGACCGCAGAATCTGCTACTCGGGAGGGGGGAGGGGAATTAATTTCTTTTTAATAAATGTATAAATGTATTTCAGCTTCACTGCTAAAGCTCCTCCTTGGAATGTTTACAAGATTTTATTCTTCACTACCCGTGTAAAAAACAGACGTTTTAATTTTCTATATGACAGATTCATGTAATATTTAAAGCTATCATTGCAATAAAAGAATTCTTTTCTGCGTATCCTCACACAAATTAATAACTCTTAACATTTTTTAATAAATTCAAAGCCAGAAATAGAAATGAGGATCAGGTGACAATTAACAAAGAACACCATTTCAATAACTTTGGGCTATTAATGGCAATTAAGCAATCATACGATGTGCATTCAGAGAACTTTAATGAAATAATGAGTAACTGCCCAATGACTGACTCAGTGGGGAAAGAAATGACGGAGAAGTGATTCAAATGGGGAAATGAAATTCCATCAATACATCAATAACTCGCCCGCGCTTGCACACTGTCTCTCTCTCTTTCCCTCCACATCAGCAAAAGTGCTAACATTTACAAATTCAATCAGCAAAAATAAACACACACATTCAAAGTATATTTTACACTTCCCAATTTTTCCTTCTTTCTTTGATAAAAATCCACAATCATCACAAAATTTTGTTTTCCTTTGTTTCACATACAATTGAAAGCCTTTGTAATCAGTTCACATGCAGGTGGACTTTCATTCTAACAAACAGCTAGGGACCAAAAAATCAGATCATTATAAACAATACAGAGGAACCTCTCTATAACAAAATTAAGGGACCACAAAAACCTTTCCCCTATATACAGGGTGATTACAATTAAAGTTACGATTTCAAAAATCGATAATTTGAAAACTACTCGTCAGAACAATCGTAAGGCAATGGAATTTTGATGGGCGAAGGAAAAAAAAATAGTTCCAAAATCTGCCGATAGATGGCGCTGACAGGGTTCGCATTGTCTGGAGATATGCAAATTAGTACAGATACCCTCCGATCTGTTGCGGAGCATGCCATTTTGCGCTTCCAATTACTAGCGGAACAAGGCAGAGGGCATATCGAGTTACAACTGCCTTAATCATCAATAAAATGTTTGTTCCATGAAGCTCCGTTTTTTTTTGGCATTATGACTGTTGTCGCTGTAAACACGTATTCTTGTCTTTTCGCTAATAAATTTATCGTGAAACCCTGAACTCTATTGTTTCCTTTTGGCTAACAACATTCCTGCGTTTCACGAATCTATTTTCGGTTTTCCCCCCGACATTACCCTGCCAGTGCCATCTATCGTCAGATTTTGGAACTATTTTTTCCCCTTCGCCAAACAAAATTCCATTGCCTCACGATTGTCCTGCTAAAATATCAGGTCATTCTGACGAGTAGTTTTCAAATTATCAATTTTTGAAATCGTACCTTTAATTATAATCACCCTGTGGATACAGTCGAACCCAGATAACTCAAATCTTCAGCGGACCAGATAAAAAATTTAAGTTATCAGGTTTTCGAGTTAGCTAGTAAATCAAAAACGAGGCTACATGCCAACTATAAAAATTATATGATATTCGCAATGTTTTTAAAAATTTGATTTTTTTTTTAATGAGATCCATTTACAATTATTGTACGGACCTCGTAATATGCGGTCTGTTTTAATGCAAAATCAGCTCTAATCTCATTTTGGCATGGCTTCCAAATCGTACTTCCAGTCTGTAAAAATTTTTGAAAGGCAATCTGATTGCGATTTTTGACCATTTATTTTTCATCTGATGACATTTATGATAAATTTAAAAATGTTTTACATTCAAAAATTGACAGAATTCATAATTTTTTTCATTTTCCCCATCACTTTTAAATCAACTAATGCAATGCGATCTTAAGTGCTTCAAAAAGAAGTTTCATTGCTATTTTGCAACGACAATCTGAAGTGTATGGCTACTTCTAAGAATTTGCAATGAACTGTATGGTTAACATGAACACTGCCTCTAAAATCGAAAGCACAATCATCATCATTTACTACGTTTACAAATTCTCCCATTGAACGCTCGCAATCAATAAGTTCGATTTTCAATTTCGCGTGTTTGTGTTAAGTTTCGATTTCAACAACGGCTGTCAGCGACCATGAATTTCTACACAGTTTTCTTTGTCATGTGGATGTAAAATTAAAGTTGGAAAATGAAATAAAGTTTCATCAGGCAAACATTTTGAGGAGACTGGCTGAAATTAAAGGCACACTTGGATATAGCTCGTGGAGGGAGAAAAAGAAAAAAAGACACACGGTCAAGCAGCAACAGAATTTAAGAATTCCTATTCACTAAAACCAAAAATTTCTTCGAGTTATCCAGGATTTATTAAAAAATTTGTTTGAGTTAACGAGTGAAATTTTTATTATTTAAATGCTCTGGGGGGTAGGACTTAGAATATTGTTCGAGTTAATCGGGAATTTGAGTTATCAGAG
>JAHWFO010060020.1:0-12547 GCA_023313115.1 Rhysida immarginata
AATGATAAAGCAATCCTTTCCAAGAATTATAACAATGAACATAAAATTATGATGCAATATGGATAAGTTTCAATTTGTAACAATGCATAGAATTCCTGTTATTTAGGCTTTTCTTAGAAAAGAGAGTTCTTAGTACTTAACAATTTCTTGAAAATCTTTAAAAATGGTCAGTAACTGGAGATAATGGAGAGTTAGCAGACTATTGAGAAAGAGTGGAAAGACGACAGAGGAAGCACTCCTTTAGCTCCGTGATGTATTGAGCAAATGGGAAGCAAGTAAATAGAAGAATCGGCGACTGCTGGACTGCACAAAGTGATGAATGGCCAAGTTTTGCTTCAACACATCGAGAGAAGAGTGGAAATTGCAACAACACTAAGTATACATCTGAGGTAAGATTACGTGAGTAAGAAATTATTTAGACTAGCAGTGGCATCTTTGGAGAGGTCCAGCACCATTGTGAGCCTTTAAAAAGATTTTTTTCAAATTTTCATTAAGAATTTTTACTGTATTAATTCTAAGCATTTTCATGTGTTTATTTTTAAGAAATTGCAAAATTTAATTTAATTTTTTGAGATTATTCTGTTTACATCCAAGTGTAATTATCCCGGGCAACGCCGGGTACCTCTTCTAGTTTATTATGAAAAACAATTGATTACGTGGGTTTTCCTTTTACCTGTTTTCACCATCCCTAGATCTCCACAGTTTCTTGGCTCCTTTGGGATATTTTATTACAATTTATTATCATAATTAATATAAACCTGTCTTACTCGTTTATCTTTTCCACCTCCATCATTTTCATACTGAGTTTGTCGATGAAGTCGACGGGTTCGAAAGGCAAGTTCGGATCCCCTAAGAGCGCCTGCTGGATGGCCAAACACTGGAGAATAGCGCCGTTATAGCCGTTCCTGTGCGCATGCGTAACTAAAGCAGAATTCCGAGCAGCCTTACAGTAAAAAAAAAATATTTTAAAATAAAATCCATTAAAGATTGGCATTTATATATTTTTTTAAAAAAAAAAGCTCGATAAGTGCTAATCATTATACTAAATTCTAATAACATGTGAAATACAGTATATCTCCGATCAAAAAAAAAATAAGTAGAGACGTAAAACACAAGATTTGAGCTCCCTTAGTACATTTTCCACTTTTTCTGCCTTAATTTATGCAAGTTTTTTTAAAGGACTATCTCTTACAGCTGAAAATGGCTATGATTCTTTCTAAATAATTTTAATGTTTTATCTTAAAAAAATAAAGACACCTGACTAAAAATTACTGATTGCTGGAAATTTGGAACGTAAAAATTTGATCACTATAGTGAAACTGCTTGCTGATCACTGTGGATATCCTTGGTGCATTTCCCGCGTATAGCTATTTCATTTTTTTTGTTTTCAGATTGAATCATGGGTTATAAAAAGACGTGACTTAAAGAAGATACTTTGTGAGGTTTGGAATGGCCTGGTTCACTTGAAGAAAACTAAGTTTCAATAAGCTAAGTGTATAAGAACTTGAATGACCTTCAGAGTCCTGATCCAAACTCTATAGAAGACTTGTAAGATGAGTTAGCCCGTCCAACATCACTGTACGATCTCACTTCGCCCTTATCAGTATTCGTTCACTCGTGGCAGAAATTTTAGCTCTAACCTTCCAGAAAGTCGTGGAAAGTCTTCCTATACGAGAGGGTGGTGTGATAGCTACAAAAGACGTCCCGCAGTCCTATAAAATTTGTATAATTTAATTTCAATGTTGAATTTGTCAAGTCTCAATACTTTTGGAAAAGTTGCCTATGATAAAATGTACACACACCAAATGTGAAAATGTTCTGCCTGCTGAGTATCACTCCAGGTAGTGCGGATTACATGAGTTTGAATCGTTGTATAACGTCGAGCCAGTGGGCTTTTTAAAAAGTAGTAAGGATGGTTAAGTAGAAAAAAGAAATGTTTAAAGACAGATATAATGAACACGGACGATCCTTTATGAAGTAGCGGAAGAATGGAGCTACTTATTGTTTTCACAATGTCCGTCTGTCTGTTTGTCCGTCCGTCCGTCCGTTCCCTTCATAATTTCCGCATTTTTGAGGTAGAAGGTTGAAATTCGGAATGTAGCTTACTATGGGCATGTGCACCTTCACTATTTAGTTTGGTTTGATTGGTCCAATGGGGGCGGAGTTTCGGGGGCGGAAATTAGAGGGGACCAAAAGATCTACGCGTATTTATGCATATAAACGAGTGAGTGAAATTCGGTATGCAGATTCCTCTAAGCATGTTCAACATTACTCTAAAGTTTGGGCCAAATTGTCCCATAGGGTCGGAGTTGTGGGGGTGGCAATCACTTGGTCTTTAGAATTATGGCAACATATCGGGTGTGATATATCATTCGATCGAAAATGATGAGAAAGGAAAGAAGATTCGAGTTAATAAACTTATTAAAAAAAATAAGGGGTTAAAAAATGAAGATGAAGGAATAAAAAAATAGATGAACTCAGGGCTTCCGCTACTTTCCTACACTTTCCTAGGGAGGCTTAATTTCTTGTTAATGGTGATGACAAGTCCGCTTTCGCGCAACATCTGTATCAACATAAACCAGTTTCGGAACTATAGATGAAATTATGTCAGCACTTAAATTCGAAAACAACTACAGAAAACTTGCCCTGTTAATATAAATAAAAATGATTGAATACCAATTGCCTATTAAACAACTACGTTATTAAGTACCGAAAGGTGCTTTATGCTATCAGCGTGCGGAAACGTGTCTGTCTACAATGTACCTGTCCGTAACTCTAACTCCTTCGAGGCTATGAGAGATTTCCAAAATCTGTTTTCGTCAGTCGATGAATATGGTTTATGGCACGAACCAATAACAAATATTATCTAAATTGGTTCAATGGCACGTGCACAAATGGTACCTCTATTTACCCACCTAGCAATGGGAAAATATATTAAGTAATATATTAAACAAATCGTAATGACGAGATAGAAGCGGATATAAATTACTATTTTCGCCAATTGATAAATATGGTTCCGGGAATGAACCATTTTGAAAATGGTTGTAATCGAAACAATGCCACGTGCTCTAATGGTACCCTTATGAAACCCTCAAAATTTTTCAATGATAAGATATGGCATGTAATATATCAAACAAATTGGGATGATGTATCATGAATGAATATAACGTAAAATTAATGAAAGTCGAAATTGGTTCCAAAGAACTTGGTGTACTGATAACTTTATGGTTCACTGGAACTTTCAATGCTAAAATATGGCATGTAATATATCAAATAACTTGAAATGATGTGACATGAATGAATATAACGTAAAATTAATGATAGTCGAAATTGGTTCAAAGGCATCTGGTTTAATGGCGTCATTATGGTCCAATAGAAACTTACAATGTTAACATTGGGCGGTTTAAAATATGGTTCCGCGAATGGTTTAGTTTAACCTTTCGGTACTTGGTTATGTCATTCCTTAATGGTTTATTAAGTACTGAAAGGTGCTTTATGCTCTCAGTGTGGGGAAACGTGTCTGTCTGTCTGTCCGTAACTCTTAACTCCTCCAAGGCTATGAAAGATTTTCAAAATCTGTTTTCGTCAGTCGATGAATATGGTTCATGGCACGAACCAGTCACAAATGTTATCTAAATCGGTTCAATAGCACGTGCACAAATGGTACATCACGACTCAACTAGCATTTTCAAATGGAGATATATTAAGTAATATATCAAACAAATCGTAATGACGAGATAGAAGCAGATATAAGTTACTATTTTCCCCAATTGATAAATATGGTTCCGGGAATGAACCATTTTGAAAATGGCAGGTGCTGTAATGGTACCCTTATGACACCTTCAAAAATTTTCAATGATAAGATATGGCATGTAATATATCAAACAAATTGTGATGATGTATCATGAACGAATATAACGTAAAATTGTTGATAGTCGAAATCGGTTCAAAAGCACCTGATTTAATGGAATCATTATGGTCCTTTAGAAACTTACAATATTAACATAGGGCGGTTTTAAAATATGGTTCCGCGAATGCTTTATTTAACCTTTCGTCACTTGGTTATGTCATTCCTTAATGGTTTATTAAGTACTGAAAGGTGCTTTATGCTATCAGTGTGGGGAAACGTGTCTGTCTGTCTGTCCGTAACTCTAATTCTTCCGAGGCTATGAAAGATTTTCAAAATCTGTTTTCGTCAGTCGATTAATATGGTTCATGGCACGAACCAATCACAAATATTTTCTAAATCGGCTCATTGGCACATGCACAAATGGTACCGATATTTTTCTAACTAGCAATTTTCAATGGGCAGATATATTAAGTAATATATCAAACAAATCGTCATGACGAGATAGAGGCAGAGATAAATTATGGTCCCGGCACGAAAGAAAAATTAAACTGGCTCATGTGTAAATTAATAAAACTCGTTCAACCAATCAGAAACGGACTGGAAACGAGGTATTAGTTATACCTAGCACCAGTAATAAGTAATGCCTTGATTCCTATCCATTTCTGATTGGTTGAACGAGTTTTATTCATTTACACATACGTTAGTTTTTACTTTTTGTTTCGTGCCAGGCACTATACTATTTTCGCTAATTGATAAATATGGTTTCGGGAATGAACCTTTTTTGAAAATGGTTGTAATCGAAACAATGGTATGTGCTCTAATGGTACCCTTATGACACCCTCAAAAATTTTCAATGATAAGATATGGCATGGAAATATAATGTAAATATAAGTTTACATTACCAAAATTATCGAATTTCAAGTTAAATAAATTTCCATTTAATTCTCTCACTGCGTGGGGCCAATTACCATATGCGGTACGTTGTAGTGTCTTTGACTGTTCTCGCCAGTGCTGTATCTCTAATCGTGCCCACTTTAATAAGATGCTAAAAAAATCATATGTTATCTATCAACTGTTGTATCAATTTCTTTAATTCATTGCTTTTATTGATATTTTTGAAATAGTGGATCTTTTACATTTGTTTCTGGCTACTTTATATACTTGTTACTGTTTTATTTACATTTGATTGTTTTATTTTATTTATCCTATAACTCTCCTTTTATTGGTAAGATGTACAAATTTTATATGTATTTATTCCCAAGGAATGCAAACAATAAATAATAATAATAATAATAATAATAATAATAATAATAATAATATCAAACAAATTGTGATGATATATTTTATGAACGAATATAACGTAAAATTGTTGATATTCGAAACTGGTTCAAAGGCACCTGGTTTAGTGGAACTATTATGGTTCATTGGAACTTTAAATGCTAATATATGGCATGTAATATATCAAACAACTTAGAATGATATGTCAAGAATGAATATAACGTAAAATTAATGATAGTCGTAATTGATTCCCAGGAACCTGGTGTAGTGGAATCATTATGGTTCAGTGTGCTTTATGCTATCAGTGTGGGGAAACGTGTCTGTCTGTCTGTCCATAACTAACTCCTCCGAGGCTATGAAAGATTTTCAAAATCTGTTTTCGTCAGTCGTTGAATATAGTCCATGGAACAACCAATCACAAATATTATTTAAATCAGTTCAATAGTACGTGCACAAATGGTACCTTCATGACCCCAATCTAACAATTTTCATTGGGAAGATATATTAAGTAATTTATTAAATAAATCGTAATGACGAGATAGAAGCTGATATTAATTACTATTTTCGCCAATTGATAAATAAGTTCCGGGAATGAACCATTTTGAAAATAGAAACAATGGCACGTGCTCTAATGGTACCCTTACGACACCCTCAAAAATTTTCAATGATAAGATATGGTAGTTAATATATCAATCAACTTGAAATGATGTGTCATGAATGAATATAACGTAAAATTAATGATAGTCGTAATTGGTTTCAAGGAACCTGGTTTAATGGAACCATTATGGTTCATGGGAACTTTCAATGCTAAAATATGGCATGTAATATAACAAACAACGTGGAATGATATGTCAAGAATGAATATAACGTAAAAGTAATGATAGTCGGAAATGGTTCCAAGGAACCTGGTTTACTGGAACCATTATGGTTCACTGGAATTTTCAATGCTAAGATGTGCCATGTAATATACCAAACAACTTGTTATGTTGTGTCATAAATGAATATAAGTTAAAATTAATGATAATCCAAATTGGTTCAAAAGTACGTGGTTTAATGATATCTTTATGATCCATTAGAAATTTGCAATGTTAACATAGGGCGGTTGAAAAATATGGTTCCGCGAATGGTTTAGTTTAGCCTTTCGGTACTTGGTTATGTCATTCCTTAATTGTTTATATTTATCTCATATATTTCGAATCGTTGTTGTTATCTTCTGCAATTTTCTTTCAGTTTGCATTTTGTAAAATTTCCAATGTACATTATTTATTTCATATTTTGAATTGTTATTATTTTCTTTACATTTGTAATTATCTTTCAAATTTGTGTTTTGTAAAATTTCCTTTGTACCATCAAGTTTTTTTTACATTGTCTTTTGACCAGTCAGGAGTGAGAATCCATTTCGGAGGGATTGCTCCTGATTGGTTAATTAGTTTTCTTTAGATTGTTTGCTTCGTTCCTTCTTTCTTGTCTTTGTATATGATTTGACTCTGTAGATGAAGGTTATTCGAAACGCGTCAGCTAAGTAAAAAATCGTATGCGTATTGCTTAACGTTATTTTTGATATTTTGAACCTTATGTTTTCCGGCAGTCGGTAATTTTTATCAGGTGTTTTTATTTCATAACATAAAACATTAAAATTATTTAGAAAGAATCATAGCCGGTTCGAAGGACCAATTATGTTAACTTTATCTGCCAGTTTAGCCATGCTCCCAAATACGAGATAGGACATGTGTGCCTTTATAACTTTTATGAAATGGAGAGTTCTCTGTACTGTCCATCTTGTGAAGTTGATGAAGGCCTTGCAGCACATATCGGCAAACAAAACACAGAATTCCGACCGTTTTCTTTGCCGATATATACTGCAAGGCCTCCATCAACTTCATTTATAACTTTACTTATTATGATGTTCTATCCGAATCGAAGTCAAAATCGAAAAACTCGATGGAAAATGGTAACAGAGAACGACCGACTTCGCAAAAACATCGTTAAGTACACCAACTTGCGAATAGAATACAGTGGTAGATATTTTTTCGTTAACTGCATTCTGTCGATAAGCCGTTCTTAGACTGTCAGATGTCACAAGTTACATAAGTCCAACGCTGCATCAATACTGAAGGTGTACGTCAGTTCCAAATCGCCTTTCACCAAATTGCTTTTTCAGAGGTCAAATGACAATCACTGGGTGCTAAGTTAGACTATGAGGCGACTGGTATTCTCTTAATGAAGTACTGAAAGCATTGATCGTCTTAGTGTTGGGAAATTATCAAACTTCAACCTGGTTTCTTGTCATCATAACACTTCTTCCGATGCCTCCACCAATATCTTAACACAGGAAATCATGCCTCCCATGTCCACGTTTGGCCATGAATGCACGATTTCATTCATCCTAATAATGAAGTCAAGCGTGCGTTTTTAATAAAAGCTGACCAATTTTACAAGACAAAGCCTTAGAAGAATATTTCATCGACGTACTTGTTTTAATTTCTCATGTCTTGTTCTCTCACTTAGTGGCTCACCCTCGAGAATGACGAGGTTGTGAATTATCTGATCTTTCTACGTCCGATATTACCTGGATCATGGCGTCAACGTCGCCGTGGTGGAAGAGGGCGACAGGGGCGACACGCATGGCGGCCCCATTACCATAAGAACCATTGCCATTGAATTGTTCGCGTGCCGGTTGCAACATCTCATCGGCACTACTGCTGCCTTGTTTTTGTAGCTCATGGATGTGGAAAAAGACCTTCCTCACGTGCTCTCCGTAGCCACGAGCATCGTCTTTGAAATACTCATTGGAAAATCTATGATAAAGAAAAAACGACCAGATTACAAAATTGATTTTATGTACTATATAGAATATTTTTCATAAAGATTATGCATGTAAGAAAGTTATGAACACAAATAAAGTTTATAATCTGATGGCCGGAAAAAATCGTCAAATTATACGAGGGGAGTTTATGAAGTTCGTATCTTTGGGCGGAAATCACTTTTATAAAGGCAATCACCTAATTTCTTATGTATGTAAAAGTTTCCCGCTTTGGTGGAGTGGTAGTGCCGCCATCACGAGAAGTAACATGTCTGCTGGTTTGCACTTAAAAATGAAATCGACAAATCCATGAGTGTACGAATATAATTCATCAGCATATGAAACCAAATAAAAAGTGGAAGAAACTATTCCAATCTGGCTAAATAGGACTTAAACGCCCATGGAGTGACAGATCATTTCTCACAGAATAGCTGACATAGAAATAGAAACCTTGGTGTTGTTCAATGGGCGCATAACATTGAAGATGTTATCCAAAAATCATTCTGCATAATTTATTCTACAATGTCGAAAGTGTCTCTCGTGTGTTGATATAGTAAAACCTGCCTAAAGTGATCTCACCTAAGGGACCGGAAAAAAGTGTTCAATGTAGAGAGGTGTTCATATTTCGCAGGCTGACCCAGACAAATACTGGAAGTCCTGTAATAATCTAGAGTAGATGCACCGGTTCTGGCCACGCCACTGATTTTGGCCAAATGTGGCAAAAACACGTAATATCAAACCAACCACGAACACAAACAGTGGAGGACTTGGCTTCTCTTTACATACTATAAAGAGTGAGATATTGAAACTTGTTTTTGTGTGTGTGGTTGAGTTAATATTAAATGTTTTGCCATGTGGCCAAAACTGGTGCAGTGGTGGCCAGACTGGTGCTTCTACCCTACTTTATGCACAGTGAATTACAAAGAATTAAATATGCACAGTGAATAATATTGTACATTTAATGCACTTTATAGTGAATAACAAAGAATTAAAAAGCAATGTAAAAGATCACACAAATGTTACTGAAAATGAATGTACTGTGCTAGACAGTAAGATTTGATAATTTTAATAGGACAATAGGATTTAATACAGCATTTCCAATCACCATTGGCTTAATTTTTTCACCCACAACACTGCAGCAAAACAAAACTATTAATCGTTCCTTTGATTTCTTACCATCTTTGCACTGTTCACCTTTCAACACCAGAGACTTTGTTGCAAGTAGTCTGTAAAAGAAACCACTTTCATCTGTATTGAAAATATCTTTCATGTCATAATCTGCTGTTAAAATTGGAAGTTTGTTTTTTTCCAGTCAATGACTGCTGAGTAATTTGCATCTGCACTTTCACCAGTAAGTCGGGCAAAACAAATACTATTCATTCGGGGCGCCGCCCCCCGGCCAATCTTGACGTCCAACTCATAGTGGAAGTGTATTAAAGTAAGCAGGTGAGCTCTGAAAATGGGACCTAAAAAAGGTGTTCAGGGTATGCAGGTGTTCACTATTCGCAGGGTCAACATAATGTAACTTCTATGGGTCTTGTCCGGGATTACAATAAAGTGTTCAAAGTAGAAAAATGATCGAGATTGGGATGTGTTCAATATCACAGGTTTTACTGTATCTGTTCGAAGGACATTTACTAGGTGGTGCTAAAGGCGTACCAACCCAAAAGGGGCTGAGTATCCTCATGGACAAATACTGAATCAACTTCTAAACAAAAGAAATATGGAAACAGTGGAAACGTTCCCATATACCTCAGCCAAAAACCAAAACTTAATCGTTATTATGGAAGGTTATGCTCAGTGATTTTTGTAGAGTTATCTTAACATTAGTTAAAAAGAGCGCCAGACCATCACAGCAAATTATTATCAATATCTGTTTAAAGACAACTCCGTCAACAGATTAAGCAGAAGAGGGTCATAACTGAAAACAATGACAATGCATCGGCTCAATCCGCGCATAAAATAGTGGCTCTATGCTAAAGGCTAGGCTCTGAAATATTGCATCATCTACCATATTCTCCAGGCATAGCACCTAGTCATTTCTTTGTCTTTTATCGATTGAAAGTCGACGCGTGGCAAACGCTTCATTACTGATGATGAGGTAATAATTGAAGTGGAAAATTTTTTTCAATTCCAAAGTTTGGACATTTATAATGCTGGTATTAAATGCTGGGAAAAATGTGTGATTTTATAGTTATCACATACGTAGAAAAAGACTGTTACATATGCAAAACTTCAATCTTTAATTTTTTGCTTCCTGGTCATAGATGCAAATTCCATGAACGTTGCGCGAATTTAAGATTTATATTTATGGTAAACTAAGAAATAAAAAACTCTTTCACCACAACGATATTAGATTGAAAATATACAACCTGATACTGGAAGTACTTTTCGGAAGCAATTGCTTCCATCATTCAGCAGCCCAGGAGCACCTCAAAAAAAAATTGAGAGAACTGCCTGTGTCTTGAAACAGCTGAGTATTTATAAGGAACAACAACCAATAAAAGAAAAGGCATAAGAATCATTTTCTCTGATTGGTTACTTGGGTCAACCACCGAATTAGAGGGGAGTCGCTGATCGGGCCTCTATCTAGGTTAAGTAATAAATTACTATCCGATTGTTGGATAGCAATGCTTTCAAAAGCATCCAGTAGGTGTTTCTTGTTTATTGACTTTATCAAATGTACATTGTTGCTAGGAAAATCGTGGCCTGTATCGATTGAATGTTTTGCTACGGAGGACTGGCTGCTTCTTCCATTCTTCCTGTGTCCCATATGTTCTTTATATCTGGTTTCGATGTTTCGCACCGTTTGCCCTTTGTAAAACATAGGGCATTGGGCACACTCTATTATATAGATTCCTGACCTGAGAAGTGGCGGTATTTTGTCTTTTGGGTTGGGGAAAATGTTCTTGGCTTGGTTAGGGTTACTGTAAGAAATAGAAAGATCAAAAGATTTAAAAACTGTGCTGAGGCCTCTGATTAGTTGTTTGTTGTAAGGTAATGAGATGGTTCTTCCCTTTTTCCCGGTTGTTTCCATGGTGGTGATATCCTGTATGAATTTTTTGTATCGTCTTTTTCTAAGTAGGTCTGTGATGGTGCGTCTGCTGTAACCGTTCTTTGTTGCGATGTCCTGAATAAGGGAAATTTCTTGATTGAATCGTTCTTGATTGAGTGGGATATTTATGGCTCTGTCCAACATGGAAATGAAAGTGGACATCTTCTGGTTCCAGGGATGGCTCGAGTCGCTGGTGATGTAATTAAGGCTGTTTGATGGTTTCCGGTAAACTTCGAATTCCAGGTGATCTAGATTTCTGATGATTGTGACGTCAAGGAATGGCAGTTTTTGGTCTTTTTCCACTTCTAAAGTGAACTGTACTGTGGGGAAAAAACTGTTTAAATGAATGATAAAAGTATCGATATCGCATATTTTTGTATCGAATATCGTGAATATATCATCGACATATCTAAACCAACATTCTGGGAAATAAAAATTAGAAGTTTTGAGGATGTCCTCGAAACTTTTCAGAAAAACCTCGGCTAGGATAGGGCTAAGGCATGAGCCCATTGGGGTGCCTCCAACCATTCTATAGACCTTGTCTTGAAATCTGAAAATGTTACTTTTACTACACAATCTGGTTAGTGTTAAACATTCTTCATGGACCTTAGGTGGAACCTTGTTTTTTCCCAGAATATTATTAAGAAAATCGATAGTTTCTGGCATGGGGATGCTTGGAAATAATGAAATTATATCAAAAGATACCAAGATTTCTCCTTCTTTAATTTTCCTATGTTTTAACTTGTTAACTAGATCTACGCTGTTTTTGATAGAACTGTCAAAATCCGAAAGTTTAAGAGTTTTTAAAAAATTCGCTAAAAATTTTGAAAGACGATAGGTCGGTGAGTCTATGTTCGACACTATCGGGCGTAATTTGTTCCCGGGTTTGTGTATTTTAGGCAAGCCATATAACCGGGGTAAGGTAGGGATTTTAATAATAAGTGAGGATGCTAAATTTGGGGGAATAAAATTAGGACTATCCTTAATGGATTTTTTAACTTCACTGATCAAATCTTTTAGTGGATCCTTTTTATTAATTAATTCGAAAGGTCCCTCGGAAATAAGAGCCTCTACTCTATTGTAATAATCGTCTTTTTTAAGAATAACTGTGGAGTTCCCCTTATCACTTTTTAGAAAAAAGCAGTTTTTCGTGTTAAGAGTTTTAGCAATAGCTAAATGTTTTTTGTCATCATCGGATGTCAAGTAATTTTTCCAATTTTGGTCCAAAATGTGGGTGCATTGTTCCCTGATGGCTTTTTTGCCTGATTCATGTAGATACTTAATACCTCCCTCTATATGACCAACTAACTCGTGTAAATCATTCTTTTTGTTATTAAAAGCAAACTTTAAACCTTTAGAAAGAAATTCCATTTCGGTAACATTTCGGGACTTTCGATAACATTATTAATCAGACAGACATAGAATTTAGCAATTCGACTCCCCTCTAATTCGGTGGTTGACCCAAGTAACCAATCAGAGAAAATGATTCTTATGCCTTTTCTTTTATTGGTTGTTGTTCCTTATAAATACTCAGCTGTTTCAAGACACAGGCAGTTCTCTC
>JAHWFO010060118.1:0-10112 GCA_023313115.1 Rhysida immarginata
TTATAGCATTTTTACAAAGGGACTTTAATTATAATCACCTTGTATATGCGCCATGCGATTCAGTAGAGAAAAGGACATTCTTCAGCGATCCGGATGATTTTTTTGTGTTCTTCACAACTAATAATAGCGGCTGGTGACTTTAACTGTCGTCCTGACGATAATAACATCTTTTCGTCAGGGTTTATGCACCGGCCATGTCAGCAGAACGCTCTCTTCGACTTATGGAATAATTCTGCACGAAGGAACTCATCTGGGTTCACATTCCACCAAGGACCCGCTGTGTCATCTCGATTATACTTGTTTCTTGTGGATAGCGTTTTTGCTGACTCTCCTGGTTCAATGGTGGTGATCCCGTGCTCTTTTTTCGGATCACAGCGCCATTCTGTGGTCGTGGATCCCTCCGTCTTCCGTTATACCAGTCGTTACCGGTCCATCCCCCTACAAGAACTGGTGCTTAAATGTTTCTCTACTGAACTGGTGCTTAAAGAATACAGGAATCGTTCTTTCGTTTTTTTGTGAAAAACAGCTTCACAACCTGCCTCCACAACCTTCACTTGCTTGGTGGCTAATCCTGAAAACCAAAATTTGGCGCTTCTTTAAGAAAACTGGAATGGAGGCGGCCAGACCTAGGCGTCGATGTCTCCTTGTACTTAATTTCCTCAGGCTCCTCCGTAATTCCTCCCCACAGGAGGAATACGCTGAAGATATCCGCCAGATAAAAAGTGAAATTAATGCTATCATGATAATGAAAGCTGCGGGTGTGGCACTGAGGACCAAAGTCACCTGGGCAACCGACATCCGCAGCATGTCATCAACGGTTTTTGCAGAGGAGAGATGGCGCGCCGGAAAAAAAATAGATGTCATCATCTTGAGGCGGAAGGTAGAGAGGTGAGGTATGACTCCGAGATCCTTTCGGCCTTTCACTCCCACTTCTCATCCGTCTTTGACCATCCCGTCGTCCCGTCAGAAGCCACGAAGCATTGAATACAGGCGTTAAAACCTTTTTCTGAGGACGTCGATGGCTTCATTTCCCGCCCATTCACCGAAGAAGTAGTAAGGAAATTTCTAACAATGGGAAACCGCAAGTCTTCCAGCCCCGGCATGGACGGTCTCCCATATTCCTTCTATACCGCAACCTTGGGCCTTTCCTGCTTCAGGTTTTCAACTCCATCTTGAATGACCCCTCCTCCATTACGTCAGAGTTTACAGTCAGGAAAATACAATACTCATTTCCAAAAAAGTTGGGACAGTGCAACATATAAGAAGAACTCCAACACATTTGTTTGGATTATTGTATTGCCGTTTATTTCAATGCATTACAATACATAAACGATAAATTAGGCATGGGATCACATATCTTATATGCTTAAAGAAAGATACAGGTGGTTTACCTGTTTGGCATGTGCAACACATTTCCAAAAAAGTTGGGACAGCACGGCGTTTACCACGGTGTGGCGTCACCTCTCCTCTTGATGACACACTGTAATCTTCTGGGCATCGATGACACCAATCTTTCTAACACCGTAACCGGAATTCTGTCCCATTCCTGTTGGATATAGGTTTTCAGCTGTTCAACTGTCCGGGGTCGTCGCTGTCGTAGTTTTCGTTTAATAATACGCCAAACGTTTTCTATAGGCGACAGATTCGGGCTGCAAGGGGGCCAATCCAACATACGAATGCGCTGCCGACGTAGCCATGCAGAAGTTATGCGCGCTGCATGCGGTCTGGCGTTGTCTTGTTGAAATATACACTGACGTCGTCCAAACAGGCGCCTCTTAGATGGATCTGTATATACGCTTCAGCATTGACGGTGCCATTGCAGATGTGCAAGTCTCCCATTCCATGGCCACTAATACAGCCCCAGACCATGACAGACGGTGGTTTCTGTACCGAACGCCTGTAGCACGCGGGAATATCCTTTTCGTCTTTGGTCCGGAGTGTACGGCGTCCATTATTTTTGTAAACAATCGTAAAGGTTGATTCATCGGACCACAATATGTTCTTCCAGCGTGCTTGGGACCAATTGCGATGGGCTCGAGCCCATATCAGACGGCGATGTTGCTGTCGTTTGTTGATGTATGGCTTCCGTTGTGCACAGTATAACTTAAGTTTGCATTTGTGGATGCACCGGCGTACAGTATTCAACGATAATGGCTTCCCGGAGAAATCGCGGGCCCACGTGGCTATGTCCGTAATCGCAGCATTCCTATGCGTGACGCAGTGACGTCGGAGGATCCGAAGAGCTCGAGCATTCAGAATAGGTTTTCTACCTTGGCCTTTCCGAACTGTGATCTCACCACTATCTCGGTAGCGCTTGATAATATTATGTACTGTAGATGATGACAGGTTAAATCTTCTGGCTATTGCACGCTGAGAAACGTTGTTTGTGAATTCTTGAATGATTCGAACACGAAGATCTTCGCTAACTGGCTTGCCTCGACCCATTGTTCCGAATAAGTTACCTGAACGACGGATGGCAACTGTTATTTATACGGAATGTAGTACGACGTCATCATTCTAGATTATTCCCGAACAATTCGGAAGGTTCCACTACTAACGGCGCTTTCTACAACGTATGTCCCTACTATTTTGGAACGTGTTGCAACACCCCCATTCAAAATGCACGTCCCGGCCACGATACAAAATGTTTTGGTGCACAGAGTATATTTATGTCATTTCATAAACGTATCTGCTATTTTGTATTCGCGAGAAAGTTTTGTTACATCATCCCTTTTTGTTTTTTCTATATATTTTGCACTGTCCCAACTTTTTTGGAAATGAGTATTGTATTTTTTCTTCCCAAAGTCTCGGATCCTAAACTCCTAACACAGTGGAGACCAATAACTCTGTTGAATACGGATTATAAGATCTTCACTGGAGTGTTTCAATACCGTTTAAAGCTTTTTGTTGACGAGTTTTTTGATCCGGGGCAATCCTGCTCAATACCTATGCGCAGGATGAAATCAATCGGTTTGGTTTGTTTGGTATTAACATCCTTTTCAACTGCTATGGTCATTTCAGGACAGCGTTATAGGGGCCACAAATTTTGCCTCGCAAGGGTTCTTTAACGTGCAGCTGGCAAACGACTACAGGGGACCAATAGCTTTACTTCCCTTCCGAAGTGCGTGACCTCAGGATTTTTCCCCTGAAAAAATCTTCGTCGTCCTCGGGCATCAGAGGCGATTACACAACCACTGAGCCACCGACGCCGATGTGAATCAATCGCAAACAATGTTTTTTTCTAATATCTACCTAAGATATATAGATTTATTTATTGGGGGACCACCAGAAAAACTTGCTCTATTAAACAAAAAAAATAATCATCCAATTTTATCCAACTGATAAAAAGTTATTTGGTGATAAATAAAATTATTCTTAAATATTAGTTTAAATGGAAAAGGAGGAAGAGATTATACAATTAACTAGGAAAATTCTCCTTTATAAGTTATAATTTGAAAGTAAATAAAATAAAATATACAGTTCACCAATTTTAATCCAAATTATTGTTGATTTGTACGAGATGTATCTCCTTCTAATAACTAACTGGACCACATTCTCATACATATTGGTCAAATCGTTTTTTAAAAAGATCCAATACTCCAGTTCACAAGTAATTATGCTATTACAATATGTGGATTAATAAATTGATTATTTTATTGAACTGAGAATTATTTCTTCCTTTTCTTTTAATTAAAAATTTTAAAATATTTGTCTTTTAAAAATTCGTTAGGCATTGAATCAGCTATTTGAAGTCATTAAATGTATACGTTATCATTAGTTAATGCAATAAAGTTTTTTTAAAAAAATCAGAAAACAGGTTATGCTTACTAATACTTCCAGAAATCATCTACAAAAAACCCTTGCGAGGCAAAATTTGCGGCCCCTATAACGCCGTCCTGAAATGACCATAAGAGTTGAAAAGGACCTTAATACCAAACAAACCAAACCAAACCAAACCAATCATCTACAAAAACAGTTGAAATTACATTGTGAATATATGCCGCCTTATAGCTGCCGCCACATAAAAGTTGAACGATCTTTTTGATATGCACAGTAAGTCATCTCATCAATATGCTTTGTCTGGATTTTACCCATGATGCACTTGTTCTACTATAGTAATGGTGGAGATATCGTTGAAACGTGGAAAGGCTATTAAAAGTCATAATATAAAACAAATTGCATTCGAGTCGACTATTCTGCGTCATTTTTTAATTTATTAATTTCATTTATCTATTTAAAAGAAAAAACGAAATGGAAACTAAGTATAAATACGAAAACAATGTTTCTAAAACGAAAGCAGATGTTTCATGGAATAGCTAAGCGATTTACTTCCCGTTAACGTCTATTGGTTGGCGTTAGAAATGACGTCATCCTGTCGTTCTACTTATGTGGCGGCAGCTATAGGTTTTTGCCAATAGCAACATGGCGAATGCTGCACTTCCGCTGGCACCAGTAGCTCTCAGCAAAATGAATAGGGCACTGCCAACACCTCCTTGAAAGAAAGCCTCACAACTGAAAAGTCATGCATTGTTACATCATCATAAGTCGACCAAATTTAGAGCTTATTATTGGTAGAAATACGATCAACAATAGCCGAATTATGATGATGTAACAATATATGACGTTTCAGTTGTGAGGCTTTCTTTCTAGGAGGTGTTGGCACTGCCAGTCTCTTTCTTTCATTTGTCTCTGGTTTAAACCACGGTCTATAGATATAGTCATCGAGCTCCACTGAAAAATGAAGCTAAAGTTTCTAGTTCCCGCTAGGGCGGAAACTCTATTGAAAAGTGGCGTTGCATATCCCCAACTGTGCCAGCAGCGCCGCCCTATCGGCAGATAGAAACTTTAATTTCATTTTCCTTATCAATGAAATATCTCTATTACGTCACGGTCGGCCCTAGTGCGATGCATGCGGCACCTGGCGTGGTCTGTTTTCCTTAGCTTCTGGAAACAATGGAAAATGTCGGAAGCTCGATGACCATTTATATCTATAGACCGTGGTTTAAACACATTTTTAGACAGTATAAAAAGAGCAGCACTTGCTGAAAACGATATTTCGAAAGCAGATAGTGATAGTTATCCCGTCTCACCGTAACGATATTGTAGGCATAGAAATGCTGTCGAGAAGGCTCTCTTAGTTCAACTTTATTATTAGAATAATAAGGAAAGTGCCAGTGCAGCATTGCGGCCATATCGACACGTGTATGGAATGCGAGATGGTAAAGGATTATAATGTGTGCAATGACAAAAATGATACGACGATTTGAAGCCACGGGTTCCTTGTCTGCACGTCCAAGAAGTGGCCGGCCCTCACCATCCATTACTGTCGCTCAGAGAGTCGAACAGACAGTGCAAGCACTGTCAGATTTCTGCACATGGGGAATGCAGTGCGCGACGTATTGGAATTTCGTACAGCAATGTATGGCGATCACCGCGAATTATCCTTAAGCGGTTTCTATATAAGTTGCAACATAATCATGAACTGACAACTGACGACTTCATCACCAAAATTTGGTATTCAATATAATGGAACACCAGTATGACTGGCTTTTCACTGTGCTTTGGACCGATGAAGCGCATTTCACATTTTCTGGCAGTGTTAACACACGCAATTGCCATGTGTGGAGTACGAAAAACCCACATGCATTTGTTGAACAAATCCTACATCAGTCAAAAGTTAAAGTCTGGTGCGGCTTCTCTGCTGATTTCATAATTGGTCCATTTTTCTTCGAGGAAGTCACAGGACCTGTTACGGTGTGCGCTATGCAGCACTGTTACGGACCAGCATCATTCCAGAATTGCAAGCGCGACAAACACTGCATACACCTTTATGCAAAATGGAGCACCGTCGCATATTGCTGCGCTTGTGCAACGACTGCTCCGCTCAACATCTAGGAAAAATCGTGTCCTCGGTGATACTTTTCAAATGCATTGCCACCCAATATCGACCGATCGAACAGTTTTTGGCTACGGGGATACCTGAAGTCAAAAGCGTGCCGCGACCGCCCCACATCATTGGCAACTTTGAAACATTCCATCCGGCAACATGTGTCTGTCATTCCAAGAGAAATACTGCTTAATGTAGTGAATAGTTTGGTGTCTCATCTAACGGCTGTGTTGCTGAATGGCGGACGGCACATTGAACATATGTAAGCCAATAGTTAATCCGGCATCTTACCGTCTGAAAATGTGCATAAACTGATGTCTGTAACCTGAACAACCATCTGTTGATCAAAAACCAAACAATTCTAGTATTAATTTTTTTTTCCTGGGAAAAAAATACCGACTCTATTTCCTAATCGTTTCTGTGCAAACGGAATCTTTTTATCAGTATTCCTGTGCGAATTATTGAGTTTTAAAGTTTTTTCCTGACTTTTGGATCACCCTGCATATTAAACTGTTAAGGATGTCTTTTATAAACTAAATGGGAAAATCTGAGAACCGAGTGCCCTACAGCAGTTTTCCCATTTGGCTTTCCGTGGACACATGGAATTATTTACATCTCATAATTTATAATACAGAATGTTAATACCTGTAAACTGCTACACGTACTTCTACGCAGATATCAAAAATTAAAGGTGTAGAGTCCGTAGTTTGCCTTAAAAATAAAAAGGGGGGTCCACAACTCTGAAATCATTGGGAACCGCTACTGTACAGTATTGTTTAAGAAACTTGAACCTATTGTTAGAATAGGATGTAAGGGTTGTTATGCCTGTCATCACTGATCTTCTCCATTGTTATAGCAACCGTTGCTAAATGCGACATCTCATTATTCTGTTCCGTAATGCGATCAGTGTTTTTTCTTTTGTTGGAAACAATGAAAGTTGGATTGTTGTACAGGCTACTATGGTCAGGTGACTTTTCTGTGCCCAGGCAACATCGCCTACTAGGGTGTTTCTAAGAAGTCCGACCGATCGCGACCGGTCGAAGACGAATCATGTGATAACTTCACGATTAATCGTGTCTGGCATTGTTGATATTTTTATTCTATCAGGAAGAAGTGGTTTTTTTTAAAATAAATATTTGAATTTCACAGAAAAGTTGATATTCGAGCATGTGATTTATCATAAGCGGTAGGAATTTTTAGACATAGACAATATTTAAAAAAAAAATTGAATATCAAATTGACCAGACACGAAAAATTGATGTTTGATCACATGATTTGTCTTCGACCGGTCGCGATCGGTCGGACTTCTTAGAAACACTCCTAAAGAGAAAGCCTGTGCACGAAAACGTCATACATTGTTGCATCATCTAAGTAGGGCATTGTTATTCGTATTTCTACCAATAATAAGCCCTGAATTTGCACTACACGGCCATCTATATCTATCAGGCCTGACAACTGAGGATTGATGACGTCATGCTACAGGTCGGTTGCCATGGGAACCCACTTCTCAACGGCAATACTTTAACATTGAAATATTTTAATTGATGACAAATTATGTTTAATCAAATTAAACGAATACTCCAGTAATATGAAAAAAATTATCTCCTCCGTCAAACTGAGAGGCAGACGACCTCATGCCTCGCCGACCACTAGCATGACGTCAGTTGTCAGGCCTGCAAAGCCAACTAGAAAGACAGGCCGGGGCACTTAGAAGTCACATGACCAAAGTAGATCGTGCAACAATCCAATCTTCATTGTTTCCAACAAACGAAAAAACACTGATTGTTGAAATCCAAGATGGAAACAATGAAGTTGGATTGTTTCTCGATCTACTTTGGTCATGTGACTTTTTAAGTGCCCCGGCCTGTCTTTTTCGTAGGCTACGTCAGGCCTGGAAATATAGTACGGCCGTGTGCACTACTATGATGATGTAACAATGTATGACAGTTTCCGTGCAAAGGCTTTCTCTTTAGGAGGTGTTGGCCCAGGCCCAACACCTCCTATAGTCCATCCGGCCTTAGTTTGCGCGAAATGTGATGGCCGTTTCAATTGTTGGACATTGTTACAACAGAAATTGAACAATACATAACAATTAACATGTCCTTCACATTTCGCGCAAACGAAGGCTGGATGAACTATAGAGAGAAGGCTTGCGGACAAAACGTTATAGATTGTTACATCATCATCAAGCGGCTATTGTTAATCGTAGTTCTACCAATAATAAGCCCTAAATTTGGCCGCTTGATGATGATGTAACAATGTATACAGTTTTTGTCAGCAAGCCTTCTCTCTAAGAGGTGTTGCCAGGCTTGTCTTTTTCGTCGGTTGCGTATCTGTTTCATAATAATGCATGCTATGGGGACATTCCTAGCCTCCGTAAGCTCCTTATTTGGAAAAAGAAGACGCGCCGAAGACAACCAAAATTCGGATGACGAAATTGAAGCGTTGTTATCTACCCCTAAAAGGTAAATACCTTTACAGAATATAAAATTATCGAGAGATATTTAAATTAAACCTATATCACCGTTTAATTTCAGTTAATTATAATCCTCTTAAAATTGTATAATTGTATATAATGGTTAATAAAAATAAAAATATTAAATTTTACCAGTATTTTTAATATTTATTTTAATTTAACCAATTAATATTATTTAAGAGGATTATATTAATTACGATTATTAAATTTTAAAATAAACGTTTACAGTGTATTCGCATGGGAAATGAAATTTTTATAACTTAACCATTACTTCTTAAGCCTTTTTACTGTAACCAATAGCAAAGGGGGGGGGGGGGCTTGTATAAATAATTTCACTTCTCTTGATCGCGTAGTGTTGAGTGTTGAGACAGGCTTTCACTCGAAATACATGTACTGGAAATCTCAGCAATCTTAGGTGCAAGGGAGAAGGGGGCACGTTTAAACATTTATTCATTTTTAAAATCTTGAATGGAATAGAATAAAAAAATTATAACGTTAGACAAACATAGTGAAATATATAGAGGAGAGTTGCCTCAATTGGGACGCGTCATAAATTGGGACAAAACGATTTAGAAAAATATAAACACAACCTGTGTAGCTGTGCGAAGGTCTGAGATTATTCATTCTCTTAAGTGTTTTGCGAGGAAGCTGCCTATTATTAACGGCCAATTTTTTCGTAATTTTTAATTAACTTCATTTTTTAATGAAAAAACATGTTTTAATGAAATGTGAGTGTACCAAATCAGAATGCTGTTCAAAAAAAACAACTTTCATTTGATACTTCAATCATCGTTGTACGTTTTGTATGTAAACAGAAAAAAAGGGATGAGAAATAATACTGTATATGCGATTCTTGGTGCCGCTTGTTGTTAGCATGGAATAAAAATACATGTATTTTGTTGGACGATGCCATTTATTGTTTCTTAGCAACAGGTGTGCAACAAGGATAGGTAGGCATAATGAGTGACGTTAAACTGTTTTGATTGAAATCTGATTTTGAACCTTTGTTAGGAAAGTTTTTCTTTATTATTAATAAAATCAACGTATATTATTAAGTAGCGGAAGAATGGAGCGAATTATTGTTTTCACAATGTCCGTCTGTCTGTCCGTCCGTCCCCTTCATAATTTCCGCCTTTTTTGAGATGGAAAGTTGAAATTCGGAATGTAGCTTACTATGGGCATGTGCACGTTCACTATTTAGTTTGGTTTTGATTGGCCCACTGGGGTCGGAGTTTTGGGGGTGAAAATTAGAGGGGACCAAAAGTTTGCGTATTTATGCATATAAAGGAGTGAAATTCGGTATGCAGATTCCTTTAAGCAAGGTCAACATTACTGTAAAGTTTGGGCCAAATTTGTCCCAATAGGGCCGGAGTTGTGGGGGTGGCAGTCACTTGGTCTTTAGAAATATGGCAAAATATGGCATGTGATATATCGTTCGTTTGGAAATAATGAGAAACAAAAGAAGATAGAGCTCATTTTCATTTTCTAAATACTACGTTCGAGAAAATCAATTTTTGATTTAAAAAATTGGGGATGGTAGTTAAAAAGTGCAGATCAAAGGGTAAAAAAAGATGACCCGAGCACTTCCGCTACTTTCCTATACTTTCCTCGGGAGGATTAATTTCTTGTTATTATATACGAGGGGCGATTGATAAATAAGGTCTCTACGGCTGTAACTTTTTTATTTGTTAACCGATTTTCAAATTCTTTTTGTATCTTATACTCACATTTGTCCTCTATGTAATGCAC
>JAHWFO010060123.1:0-12557 GCA_023313115.1 Rhysida immarginata
TTCAAGTATCTCGGGATTGCATTCACGAGTGATGGACGGCAGGAGAAAGAATTGGATGCTCGGATCGGTGCAGCAAGCTGTGTCAGACGTGAACTGTGGCGATCCGTGGTAACGAAACGCGAGCTGGGTAACAAAGCCAAGCTCTCAGTCTTCAAATCTATCTTTGTCCCCATTCTCACCTATGGTCATGAGGCTTGGGTGATGACCGAAAGAGTGCGATCGCGGGTACAAGCGGACGAAATGAGATTTCTGAGAGGTGTAGCAGGTGTTACCCTACTAGATAGAGTGTACAGCAGCACAATAAGGGAATCTTTAGGTGTTGAGCCGCTACTTCTCCGCATTGAGAGATCTCAGTTGCGCTGGTATGGCCACGTGATACGGATGCCGCAAACTAGTCTTCCTAGGCAGTTGTTATTTTCCAAGCTGGTGGGTAAGAGACCAAGGGGTCGGCCTTGAACCAGTTGGCTAGACTACATAGAGAATCTGGGTTCGAGTCACTTGGATATTACCAGGGAGGACATGCGCCTGATGGCGGAAGATTGCGATCGCTGGAGATCCTCCATAGGGCTGCTGCCCCCGCGACCCTAACGGATAAGCGGGTTTGAAAAGTAAGTAAGTAAGTAAGTAAGTGTAACGAACAAATGAGAATCCACTTACATCCGCTTCCAGTTTATTCATGCGCGCAAACAAAGAGTTCGGATTTATATTTTGTGGCGCATTAAAAAAACAAATAGCACGATTTTTCATTTGTAAAGTGCATTCAGTAGCTTTAGGTTAACAAAGCATTACAATAAATTTTTGAAACTGCGATGTACAGGTTCGGATGGTCCCCTTGTAAGAAAAATATTTCATTGACAAGTCAGCACAGAAATTAGAAATCATATAAGTAAAAAATCGTTGCTTTGCTTTTCATTTTTAAACACCACATTATTTTATTCCACATTATTTTGAGTCTTCTTGGAACTCTATAATAACAATGCTGACTCATTGGAGGTCATAGACTTTATCGTAGTTTCTCAAGTAAAATGGTTCAGAAATGTATAACATAGAGGTTATTTCCATTTGAAACAGAGAAATGTTGCCAGGAATTGGTTATTCTAAAGAAAAAGCTACACAAATCTGGACCCAACGTGGCTTTTTTCACGACATCTACGAGGGCTTAGAGTTATCAGGATAAGAAGTTCAATAGCCAGCTTAATCCAGTGCGCATTTCGCCAGTGTTTTGTTTTTGTTACCCATCAGTAAGAAGAGACTGTCCAATTGTTAATCAATACTAACTATCTACCTCAGTAGATGTCTATCTGTTTGACTGGATAAACTCCAGAGTTTACTTGCAAGTAAAGCTAGAAACAGTTTAAGTGCAAACAATAATGGAATCAGTTACGGCATTGCCGATTTTCATTGGAGAACACGCATGTCACAAGAAAGAGGTTCCCTTTTGAAAAATACGGATCTGTGAAAGTGAGGTGACGGTTCTCTATACAAGTGATTTCACGTTTAATAAATTGAAAGGTTATTCATGGTAGTCGGATAGTTCTTATTATGGGTTTTCGTTCTTATTTCGAGCCCATTGGCCTTCCGATAATGTTAATAATCTCCATTTCTGAAATAATATAGCTATTATAGATATGAACAGGGTAGGGAAACATCCGGCCATTCTGGTTCCAAAAGTTGTTATTTATTTTACGAAATTGAAATAGAGAGATGTGGACGCGGGGGAGAAACAGAGGTGGCACACGAGGCTATACGTATCGATGAATTTGGCGTGGTGTGGTCCTTAAAGACCACATTTAGTTGACATAGGAAGGTTTCAATTGACATTAATGGATTTGTTCATTGAATAACCATCTAATATCTAATATAATGACCCTAAATCTATCTTCTATATATATAAAGAAGGATGTTTGTGGGTCTGTGCGTCTGTGGGTCTGTGGGTCTGTGGGTCTGTGGGTCTGTGGATCTGTGTGTACGTTTTTTATACAAATCTACAGTTTTATTCCGATCTTGATAAAATTTCGCATACATGACCTTTAAAGCATGAGGAAGGTCACTGTCTACCTCAGATTTCGGAAAAATAATAAATATCGATAAAAAATCGATATTCATGGTTATGGCAAGGCATATTAATGAGAAATATCTCATGACCAACAATGCAAGGCAAAGTTGGTACAACAATAGGTATCAACAATGGTATCAGCACGCAATTCACAAACACACTGCATGAACCAACAATATATATCTCATGACTAACAATGAAAGGAAAAGTTTGTGCAAGTGTAATTATCCCGGGCAACGCCGGGTACCTCTTCTAGTCTATCTATATATATAAAGAAGGATGTTTGTGGGTTTGTCTGTGGGTCTGTTTTTTATACAAATCTACAGTTTTATTCCGATCTTGATGAAATTTCGCATACATGACCTTCAAAGCATGAGGAAGGTCACTGTCCACTTCAGATTTCGAAAAAATAATAATTATTGATAAAAAATCGATATTCATGGTTATGGCAGGGCATATTAATGAGAAATATCGCATGACCAACAATGCAAGACAAAGTTTTTGCAACAATGGTATCAACACGCAATTCACAAACACTCTGCACGGACCAACAATATATATCTCATGACCAACAATGCAAATAAAAGTTTGTGCAACAATAGGTGTCAGCAATGGTTTCAACACGCAATTCACCAATAACAATGAGCTCAAAATGATGATGCAATGATAAAGCAATCCTTTCCAAGAATTATAACAATGAACATAAAATGATGATGCAATATGGATAAGTTTCAATTTGTAACAATGCATAGAATTCCTGTTATTCAGGCTTTTCTTAGAAAAGAGAGTTCTTAGTACTTAACAATTTCTTGAAAATCTTTAAAAATGATCAGTAACTGGAGATAATGGAGAGTTAGCAGACTATTGAGAAAGAGTGGAAAGACGACAGAGGAAGCACTCTTTTAGCTCCGTGATGTATTGAGCAAATGGGAAGCAAGTAAATAGAAGAATCGGCGACCGCTAGACTGCACAAAGTGATGAATGGCCAAGTTTTGCTTCAACACATCGAGAGAAGAGTGGAAATTGCAACAACACTAAGTATACATCTGAGGTAAGATTACGCGAGTAAGAAATTATTTAGACTAGCAGTGGCATCCTTGGAGAGGTCCATCCATTGTGAGCCTTTAAAAAGATTTTTTTCGAATTTTCATTAAGAATTTTTACTGTATTAATTCTAAGCATTTTCATGTGTTTATTCTTAAGATATTGCAAAATTTAATTTAATTTTTTGAGATTGTTCTGTTTACATCCAAGTGTAATTATCCCGGGCAACGCCGGGTACCTTTGCTAGTACGCTATAATGACGAAGTTTGTCGATTTCACGGAAAACGTTATGCATGTGTATACCTGGGTACTCTAGTATTTTTAAAAATTAAAATAAAAGCTTTTCCATGGAAAGAGTACAAATGTCAGTAGACTGGCAGAAGCTACAAAATATTTTCAGATTGAAGCGACAAAATTAGATAATTAACACGTTGTATTTAGCAACTTGTATGATGACGTTAAGTGGTTGGTGCAAGTTATGAGTTTTCAGATTAATATCTCTTAATGTAAACAAACAGGCCTGTAGAAGGTTGATTACGATCTTTGGTAACGATTTATAGCGTGAATGCTGCGGTTCACGTGCACATGCATATGAAATGATGCTATTGCATTCATATTGTTGTGTTTCATTCGAAAGCAGTAAATGTCATGAAAAAATATCTCCGAAAATCGGACTTTTCAGGGAAGGGTACATTACTGCCCTTTCCTACGCTAATTACGGTTATTCTGCTATAAGTAGCGCGTGTCAAACAGGAAATTTCTCTGTTTCGAAGAAAGGCATATCGGCAGTACTGAATGGAAAAGGAAAATACTAGGAAGGGTTAATTTTAACTGGCCAGAAACAGCAAAATCCTCGAGTTCCCACCAGCCGAACGCCACAGATCATTCGAACGCTCAAGCAGCTTGGCCACAGCAACCCAAAGAGGGATCGCAAACATTGTAGGAACTTCACAGCTTACCGTAAATAAAATAGTAAAGAAAGATTTGCAACTGGAAAAGCGTCACAAGAGTCGTGTTCATTAGCTCTTCCAGAACACGACACGTCGCAGAAAGGAAGAGGAGCAGTCGGAGGCTCTATGAAGGTTACCTCGCAGCAGAACGATGGAAGTACGCTGTAACTTTGGATGAAGCCTACTTCTACTTCAACGATTGCAACCGGAGATCCTTAATCCTAACGAGATGCGACAACACGCAAAATTCATAGCAAAAATACCCGTGGCGCCCTCTCGTAACAAACGCTCAAATGGCAAGAGAGTATTCGCAATTGTCGTCTTCGTGTAACGAACCATAGCCGACTAAAAATACTTATTTTTACTAAATAAATGGAAATGAACTCATTTTTATTTCTTTCTTATTTTCATTAATTTTTGATTTAATTTAAATAATTTTCCGCATGAAAGGGGCTTGTCGTATTTTACAAATTAAAATATTTAAAAAATCTCTGCCTTGTCGCCGTTGTCGTCTGCTTTCGGTGACTCTGAAGACGTTTTGATGACGTTAGATATTATATAGACCAACGATATGAAATGAGTAGATCGCTCATAAGCTGCTTTCAGCGCCACCAAAAAGTCCCCGTTTGAAAGCCTGTCGGCCATTGCTTTGGTTGGCAAAAAATGGCCTTCATCGTATGTTTACGTTTGAAGTTTACGTAGACAAACACAGTAAAACTCAATGCCGATTTCTTGTCCAGCTTTAAATTGTAGTAATAGATATATTAAAGGTTCACCACTGACCTTTCACAGGTGTGTTTTTATCTTTCTGCGTCTTAGAATGTTTTTCTCATGTAAAAATCCTAGTCATCTTTTATATCGTAGTTGGTTGATACATAAAAGATGTCGATATTCAACCATGTTACCGTCGTTTCAGTGATACCAGAATGATTGTTTAGAAGTATTTATGAAATTATATACCGCATTTATTAAAAAGCATCTAAATTTGGGAGAGGTCGCTTAAGAAATTTCAGACTACAAGCACGATGTTGGTTGGGGGGGGGGGTGCTTTCTCAGCTGGCGACAAAGCGGATATATAGTAATGGCGCTTTGGCTGGCGATGTTGTTCTGCCAACCACAGTAATGGCGCCTACACTAACAATAGAAATTAGTTCCACTTTTCGCCGCCTTCAAATTGCCCCAAAGATGGCGGCCACATAAGCGATCTACTTATTTCATATCATTGATATAGACCTACAGCACCATCTGGCAACACCTGCGCAGAAGAAAGCTGTGTGAACCATTCGGCATGTACGGATTGTCGCATCTCGTTAGGATTAAGGATCTCTGATTGCAACAAACCCTGCGCGATTTTCTACCCTCCACGTAGAGAGAAGTCACATCAAAAGTGGTCTAAGGAATGTAAGGAAAGGATTTTTCAAAAGGATTTATGATTGCGGGAGACTCGTTCAACAACAACATTGAGGGTCTCTGGAAAACCTGCAAACAGGAATGAAATATCTGTCTCGCCATTCTGCATACATCTCTTCTATACGGTGCAGGGGAATAATGCACAATCAGGATCACCAAATAGAACACGAACACTGGTGGAGAAAGGGGTTTTCTTTATAAATGTTCTCCTTCAAATCGTTTCCATAGATCGTAATCAACTTTTTGCATTGTCCCTCATCATTAGAGAATTAAATGGAAATACCCTCTCACGAAATGCGATAAGTCTGTGTGGGTCCTTAAAAAGTAAAAATCTTGTTTTACGACGTTCAATAGATGTGATTAGCAAGGCAAGGATGATTGGATAAACAACAACATCACTCTTTAATCCTTCTGGGAGGATAGGTAGCACGTAGGAGAGAAACTTAGATCCAAATTACTCCAATTAAACGACGCCACACAACCCTTTCTCTCAATACAAGTCTTACTTCCTCCACTGTCATTCTTTTCTTCATACCCTCAAAATGCATCATCAGGTGTTCTTCTACTTGATCCTGCTACACCTCCCTTGGCTTCCCTCTCCTATACTTCTTATCCACATGGTTAACGTAGAATCATTTACTCAGCCACTCGTCACTCATTTTTTCCATATTTCCAAACCATATCAAGGTAAACTTCCAGATTTATACTGGATAAACTTAAAGCTTTAACTAATTCTTTCAAATCGGGAATCAATTTACTGCTTTCCAGGTCGGAAAATTCCGTTTAATGCAATTCTGGGTAATCGATTGATATTTTCCAATAGAAAACGTTAATAGCACTGTTATAGGTATGGTATAGCACAAAAAGGCACAGATATCCAATATCGCAATTCATAATTTAATTTCAAGGTTACCTTTGATTTAAAATCAATACTTACTTCTTTTTTTGTTTAATTTATTAATTTGACGACTGATATAGCCAAACTGAGCATTAGAATTTAATTTACAACCCATAATGATGCCTAATTGTTTATGAGCGATATAGTTCTTCTTTTGATTCCTTGGGCATTTTGAAATGACAGTTTTATTCTTGTAGATCGTCATGAATCTTGAGATAAATCACTTAAAAAGCATAATTTAATTAACTCTTCTTCGATAATATAATCAATTGTTGCGTTAAGTTTAATGTTTAATCGTTGCCTATTATATTATACATGGTGAACTAAATCAATAGGGACAAACTTCAGGAGGTGATTTCTGACCAGAAAAGGAACAAAGGATCTCATATGAATATATGTCCGGAAATAGACATTTTGTCTGTAATAGAGCAATTAGTATAGAGCATGATTGTATCAACGTCACAAAACATGTTCAAAATGGCCTCTTTGGGATGCAATGTAAGCGTTCACATACTGACTGGTCACTGTTTGTAACAGGGTTCTGCTCAATATTTTGTAGCAAATGTTCCTCCAGGTCTTGTGTACGAACATGCCACGGCCGCACTCCATGTTCATCTCTTCCATTAAAGAACATTACGACCCGTTCTCGCACAAACGCCAAATGATGGTTGCAAACGTTTTGTGATTCGGGTGGTGGTATCTGTCGGGGTATTTTTCTTGGTACATCCGTGAGGCCTTTCGACCATTCCCATATGCTTCTCCCGTATGTGGAGACCATCTCGGTCCATTGTACCTTCGCTGCACGACAATCACTCAAAAGTAACTCTGCAACATACGAGGGTGTGTCAAAAAATAACGGGAAAACTTTTTTTTTTTGTTTGTACACCATGATTTTTTATTCAAATTTAATTACACACTTTCGAAACATTCTCCTTCTGAGGCTACACACCGGTTCCAACGTTCTATCTACTTTTCAAAACACTCAGAAAAGCCCTTGTTTGACATCCTGTTCAGTATACCCGAAACAGCACTATTTAGTTCTGTATCGGTTTGAAAATGGCGCCCACGAATAATTTTTTTACTTGTGGAAACAGGTAGAAATCGCAGGGAGCTAGATCCGGCGAGTATGGTGAGTGAGGCCTGATTTCGATACCTAGTTGAGTGATTGTCTCTTGTGTTGCTATGGCTCGATGGGCAGGGGCGTTGTCCTGGTGGAGGATCCATCCATTGGCAGCAAGTTCTGGTCTCTTCGCAGCCATTTTCCTCTTGAGTGGTCCTTTAAGGACGTTACTGTAGTATTGAGCAGTTACTGTGGTGTGTTTAGGAACCATATGATCATAAATTACGCCAATTTTGTTGAAAAAAACAAGATGCATGACTTTCCCTGCACTTGGTTGCATGCACCTTTGCTTTTTTTGGCCTTGGGCTGGAGGGATGTTTCCATTGTGCACTTTGTTGTTTCGTTTCGGGATCGTAGTGATGAAACCAGCTCTCATCACACGTGACAACCTTGTCCAGAAAGTTGGGTTCCCTCCGAAGCCTTGTGATCCATTGCTGGGAGGTCATGACCCTCATGAAGTACTCGTGGAATCCATTTTGCTGCCACTTTTCTGTAGCCCAAATCGTTACGAATTACGTCTTCAACTGACCCATAGGAAATGTGCATCATGTCTGCTATCTTCACTATTGTTAATCGTCGGTCTTCTTGCAACATGGCGTCAATGGTGTTGCGGTTCACCTCAGTTTATAATGTGGATGGCCGTCCTGAACGTGGAGCGTCTTCAAGACTTTCTTCGCCATCTTTAAATTTTTATGCCGTCTCCATATGCTTCATGTATCATTTGCAGCGTTTCAGTTCCTGAGTTTTTCAGAAGAACACAAAACCGAATTGACGCTCGTTGTTGTAACTTCAAATCCATGTTGGGTCACTGAAACACGTGTTTACGCAACGGCTCCCTCAGACAAACTGAACAGCACACGGACAGCGTCGCGCATATCCCAGCGTCAGTCAAGGTCAGACCTCTCTGTTACCACGATTGGTGGATTTTTACGCGCGCGTGTTTAAACAGAAAAAAAATTCCCGTTAATTTTTGATCCCCCCTCGTATTAAACACACTATCTGTATTGTTATGTAGGCATGATGTCGTGCTTACAATTATTGCCATTTTCATAGAAACTATGCATTGCCGGACATATGTATATTGTTATTTTTCTTGTGAGGAATCACTCCCTGAAGTTAATCCCTATTGTTTTAATTCACCCTGTTTAGTAGGCAATGATTTATGACAATCTTTTCATGACTGTCTCCATTGTAGTTCACCAGCTTGGTTCCAAAGTTCGTTCGTAATTGGCAACTTTGTATATCAATGTTATATCAATTTATATTTGGCAACTTGTATCTCAATGTTATATCAATTTATATTTGGCAACTTGTATCTCAATGTTATATCATTCATTTCTTGTTATAGTTTGTAAGATTTTTCTACTCTTCATTTGCATTTCTATTGATTTCGTTCAACTGCTTTTGTTTTATACTTAAAGATGTCTAACGAAAATACGCAATTTGGGCCATTTTGGAAAAGAGTGCAAGGGCAACGATAAAGAAATCAACCATGTGAAAAGATCCAGGGAGGGCACGAAAATGGTTCAAACGCTTCAAGAAAAATGACACCATCTTCGAAGACGAATCCCTGCGAAAACTGGTCGATCAGCAACAGAGTACCGCAGATTATAATTATCAGTAGAATTTGGCTATTATTAATCACCATCAGTCGGCGCCTCCTCCAACTGGAGCTTGTGGACAGGCGTTGCCAAGAAGTTCCCCAGGAATTAATTCCTATCCAATCAAGACGACGAGTGGATCTTTGGTAAGGCAAGAAATACCTCTGGTGGAATTTTTGTTGAGCGAAAATTTCAATTATCACCATCTACATTCGATTGAATATCCAAATTCTTTAAATTTAAGTGGACTTCTACTTCAGTGATTCATTTTTAATTTGGAAGCCAAATATGCTTTTGCGCAGGGTTCCTTTTCTAAAAGAATTACTGCCAGTTTTCTTGAGGCTAACATAACCTCCGAATAATTATGTATAGTTTCTCATTATTTTTTCCTCAATGCATTTTTCTAACCACAATGTACATAAATGAATATTTCTATATTTCTTATTGCACGTAGTACCGGCTATCGATATCTTTACAGTTGTTTCTAGCACGGGGCGCTGGTGCTTTCCGGCTGAAAAAGAACTTTGCTTTTGGGTGACCGTCTATTGGCGTCTGCAATGAACCAATGATATATGAATAATTTAAAGAGCATTCAATGGAAGCAGAAACCGATAGCTGAAAGTACACATAAAGGAAAAGGAAATATTGGATTTCTACATCAAATGACACTTGATCCGAGCGACAATGTACGAGGGACGTTCAAATTTGACCTGCACGTTTTTTGTTTATAAATTTCATTGTTGTAAAAATCTAAACTTTCATTGTTGGGATGGCAACTACCGCCTGTCATGCAAATGCAGCACCACTCATCCGGTTGCCATGGCAACCAACTGTTTGTTTAAACAAAATGGCGGACAGCGATGTGTCGACCAAAGTGGAACAACGAATAATCATCTAGTTTCTCCACAATGAAGGTGTGAAAGCATCTGAAATTCTTCAGAGACTTCAAAAACAGTGCACTGAGTCATGTTTGTCTCGATCATCCGTCTTTGCGTGGTGCCAAAAGTTTGAAGGAGGCCCGGCAATGCCAGCAACTGCTTCAATGATGGCATCATCGCACGAACAAATGAGCTGATAAGGGACAACAGGCGGATTCATATCCGAGAATTGGCTTCAATACTGAAATCATCCACGATAAGCTGAAATTCAACAAGATCTATACCAGATGAGTCCCTAAGCAACTCTCCCAAGGATCACAAAACCGCCCGGGTGGAAATCTGTTCCATGCTGCTGCAGCATATGACAGGGAAAGTGACAGCTTCCTAAGGCGTGTTGTGACTACCGACGAGACATGGATTCATCACCATACTCCTGAAAGCAACACACCGACTCACCACGAGCCAAGAAATTCAAGATGACACCGTTGGCAACGAAAGTGATGGCGACTGTATTCTGGAACGTTAAGGGTATCATTCATGTCGATTTTCTGGAAGAACGTCGAACCATAAATGGATCCTACTACCGTGACATCTTGAGGACGTCCCTGAAGCCGGCACTAAGAAAAAAGCGACCAGGATTCCTTACCAATGGTGTTTGTTTTCTGCAAAACAATGCCAGACCACACACGGCCAAACTGACTATGGAAACACTAACGGAATTCAAATGGAACATCTTACCACATCCGCCATACAGCCAGATCTCTCCCCTTGCGACTATCACCTTTTTGGACCATTGAAAGAGCTCTTGGGAGGGCAGAGGTTCGGCTTCAATGAGGAAGTGAAAAAGGGTATCCTGACGTGGTTTCGATATCAGCCCGAAGATTTCTACACAACCGGTATCCATATGCTCCCAGAACGCTGGAAAAAATGTGCAGAGAAGCAAGGAGAGTTCTTTGAGAAATAACTATTGTGTGCGGTTTTTTTTTTGTTTTTTTTTGTAGTTTCCTGATTTTATAAAAAAATAAAGTTCAGGTCCCCTCGTACATGTATTATCATTCTGCTTGAGTCGCTGTTATTTAAATGTTATCACCTTATGCAATTAACAAAAGTGAAGGACAAGCATTGAAGAAAGGAATTATATGTTTAGGGAATGTCTTCACTTATGAAGAGTCGCATGTTGCTATGTAATAATTTTCACCAATAAAGACAAGTAGAATAATTTGGTTACAAGAAATAAATAAAATTTAAAAATATAAATACATAAATGTATTGGAATGTTAATTTCTTTTTGCGGCTGAGCGATGGTTAAAAATCGAATAAACGAGTTATGCCTGTTTGTAAAATTAGATAAAAGAATCATAATTTTTACAAGAATTTTTATACTACTTAATTTTCAGTTATATTTATTACATGTACATGTATTTGAGTGCACAAATCAATGGACTGCTAATATCTTAGCTATGAGTCGTGTGACATTCAAATAAACACGGGATATATATTTATAAAGGTGTTTGAACTAATCGTTATCAAGAATGTGGTTTACCCGATACTAATGCATCTAAAGAAATAAATTATAAAGATTTTAACAAAGCAATGAAATTTCTAAAATTCAGAATCTTCATTTCACCTACTTTTCAACAAATTATCAGTATACCTTTTGACAACAGCCAAGTGGAGTTAGTTTATTCATGACAGATGTGTAAGTGAATGCCAATACTTTCAACATAGGATCATTTATTCATTTTATTCTTGTGATTAATAAAAGATTTCCTACCTATTCATGCTAACTCAGTTATCCTAACTGTCATAGCAAACTAGCATCTCCATCTGATCAGCCTTAAAGCGTTTTCTCTCCTTCGACAGAATGGGAATCAATGGCAAGGACTACTCACCTGCAAGGTTCGCAAGTTGAACCATAGTAAAATAAAATTTTAGAAACTTATTATTAAAAAGATACTTAATATTTCTAAATCTATTTTCTATGATCGATAACCTTTCATTATTATCTTATTACCGTAAGTTTTGGTTCTATTCAGCATCGAATGCTATTATTACCTTGTCACTAGTTGGATCACCTAAAACAATGGAATACTCCATTTTATGTTACAAATAGGCTAAAAGTAAAGATTTTCCCTCTCCTTTTCAAAGACGGTTAATATATTGTCCAATTTAAAACAGAAAATATTTAAAAAGAGCGATTTTTATGTGCAGGGTGAAGCATTTAACTTGAGATATCGAAATATATTGAAAAATACGAGGTCTGTTTAAAAGATAACCGAACTTTTTTAATTACGCGGCAACGAATCGTCGTAGCGACGAGCGGTTGGCAGCACTGCAATTGTCATATCCTTACGCTTAATAGACTATTTACAAGTTTTTATATGTTGTTAGTTTCCGAGTTATTGCCATTTGAGTGGAACGTGTTTCAGTGTTCGTGGAGATTTTTGCAATGTCCGATTTACGAGAGCAACGATGCAACGTGAAATTTTGCGTGAAACTGGGGAAAACATTCACGGAATCGCAAAAAAGAGACCACTGTTGTGACCTGTCCATGAAGAGACCTTCATCATGACAATGCACTTGCCCACTCCCTACTCCCC
>JAHWFO010060127.1:0-12225 GCA_023313115.1 Rhysida immarginata
GTATTTCCTATGTACGACGATATTTCTCCGTATGCGAGGAAGCCACCTTGCTGGGGAAGCAACCCACTTTTCTCTCCCTCATATCTTTAAAATGGAGTTCCGACACCATGTTCATAGGGACAAAATGCATCACTGTACCATGATCTATTATATGTATCATTATCTACCATTTGTTTTCCGTCACCCTGTATATCGCTAGAAATTTGTTCGAGCAAAAAATTATTTGGATAATTATCCACTAATTGGAAATTGTCTCTACTAAGTTATCCCCTCCATGGGCATTACCTTGACATGGAACAGAGATTTGACTGCCTCATTGATGCTATGCTGGATAGGGACACCTATATCATACAGCCCATGGTGTAAGAATAAAAGGTGATAAAACTCCAAGAAATTTTAGGGCAAAAGTTTGTCCTGTTTCAATGTTTGACCACCACAGTGGCGCTGCGACTTGTTGACCATGCAATAACATTCAACCAAGGCAAATGAATGGTCATAATGACAGATTTGGTGCAAGGTTTATTTAAAAACGGATTTTCCAAAATAAGAAAATGCAGTCGGCAGAACGAAAAATGCATTTGGCAAAATTAAACTTGTATAAGGGTCGTACAAATGAAAACGAAAATTTTTGTGGGGGGAAAAAAGACGGCGTGTAGGATCGTAAGTTTTTGTTTTCAACAATTGCGAAACTCCACGTGCAAATTGAACAATAGGTTACAAGTGTTGCATCACGTGAGAAAGAATGATAGTGATCGCTTCGTCCAAACAACAAAATGGAGTCAACGAAACAGGAACAGAGAGCAGTAATTCGTTTTTTGTCATGTGAAGGAGTTTCAGTTTCTTAAATTCATCGTCGTATGCAGAACGCCTATGGAAATGACTGCCTAACCTTCACTCGTGTTTGGGCATAGAGCAAGAGGTTTTCGGAGGGACGGTCATCATTGCAAGATGATCAACGACCTGGACTAGGGTGCCTGGATAAGTGCGGTCAAGGATGGTGACAACCTATACCGTAAGCTTAAAGCGTGAGCCGCCATTTTGAATCCATGGTCGAAAGTGACAATTGAGTTACTATGTTAAATCATGGATGAAAGAAACCATGGAGTTTCTTTCATCCATGGTTAAATTCGTCGTTATTTTAAAGAATCTTACTGGTGTTTGAAGTTATGCAGTTTTAAAAAAGGCCTTTAGTTGTAAGTAAAATCACTCGTTCGTTTTTATTATAGAGAAAGATAACTAAATTTACCAAAAAAAAAAACCAAAAAAAACTGCAAATCCAAGAATAAAACATAAAAAATAAAAAATATATTAAAAAAAATTTTTTTAAGCACACATTTTTAATTCATAAGGTGCATAAAAAGTAAAATTAATTCTGGTATCTTTTATTTAGGAATCAATAAATTAAAAAAAAAACCGGTAAAAGTGTGGCAGCGCATTTATTTTTTATGTTGTGACGATATTAAATGTATGTCACCACAGAATCAGACGAAGTAGTCTGAATCTCTATACTTAAATCCCATTCCCATTGATCGAATAATTAATGGAGAAGCATTATATAATCCTAATAAGAATAAATTTTTTTTTCCTTTTTTCGCCCTCTTGACGTTCCGTTCTTGTGTTGCCATAGAAAGATCGGGAGGGGAGACTGCGGTGAGGAGAGGAATCTAATTTTGGAATGGGCGGAGGGGGGGGGGGGAGGTTGTAACTGCTCAAAATTTTGAAATACTTAAATTTGATTGGTCAGAGATTCTTTCCTTCGAAAAGAGAGGGAAATACGGAAGACGAGAAAAGTACTTGTGAGTTTGCGTTAAATTAATAAATGCATCAGAAAAACGCTGAGATCTCATTGATGAGGTGTGTTAGTGCGCAAAACATATTTATAACATAACACTTTGTAACAAAGTAATATGCCGTACAGTGCGAGGGAAAGAAAATTTCTTAGAAAATTATGTTAAATGTTAAATAATACGATGCGCTCGTTCATAAACTTTTTTTATATGAATGTTGATATTCCGTATTACTAACAAACTCTCCCTACCTCATATTTTATACCTAGATCTATAATTTAAATTGAATAAAGAATTCATTTGTTTCTTAAAAGCGGGTTTTATCTTTCCCGCTTTTGTCTCTCTTGGGTTTTATCTGATTAAGCGCATGTTAGCTTTAAGAAGAATTGGTGGGCACTCTGGAAACAAGTCATTTGTCAGAATAGAGATTGGTGTTTAATTAAAGAATTTGATATAGGTTAATTGCGGAACACAACACATTTTAACTAGCCATAATTTTCTCCTTGCAACACTTGCAGGAAAACGAAAAAGCCTTCCACTTTTTTTTGGAGCGATTACTGCAGTCGGGAATGGGCATCGTCTGGTCGTTAAAATTCGTTGTTAATAATCTATTTTAAAAGGGCAAGTGATTAAAGTTTCAATTACATACAACAAAAATATCAGCAAACTAAACAAATAAAGAAAATTCTATCATTACCAAGCGAGAACTCTAAATATCTTACGAGTATTTGTACAAAAAACATGTGCTCTCCTATGCGTGGCTGAGTACTTCCGGATTCAAAACGGCGGCCGGAACCCACAAAATGCCGAGTTGTCACCACCCTTCTCCGCACTTATCTACGCACCCTATCCTGGACAAGCAAACCGCGCCATCACGGATGATTCCAAAGCCAAAATTGACGCTGTCTTAAAGGAAAACAGAAGAGTGACAATCGATGTCGTGGTTGCTACAACTGGCCTTAGTCGTGCAACTGTTCATTCCATTATCAGGAACCATCTGCACTACAGAAAAATTTGTGCATAATGGGTCCCGCATCATTTGACATCAGAACAACTTGGAGTTCGAATGGCCATGTCCCTGCAACATTTGACTCGCTATGAAAGGAAGGAGAGAGTTTTCTCGACAGAATCGTTACAGGGGATAAAACTTGGTGCTTTCATTTCCAGCCCGAAATCAAACGTCAAAGTCGTCAATGGAAGCATTATGTGTCACCACTCCCGAAAAAATCAAAGCAATCGCAAACAGCACGGAGAAGGTGATGTTGACCGTGTTTTTTGATCGCAAAGGCCCGATTTTACTAGACTTTCTTGAAAAAGGCACCACAGTTAACGCAGCACGATATGAGGAAACATTGAAGGCACTGCGTGCGGCCATCAAATGCAAGCGTCCTGGACTTCTTACAGAAGGAGTGCTTCTTCTCCACGACAACGCGCGGCCTCACACCTCGAAAGCAACGGTAGACCTCATCAAAAAGTTCAACTGGGAAGCAATGCAGCATCCACCTTACAGCCCTGACTTATCCCCATGTGAATTTCACGTGTTAGGGGATCTCAAGAAACATCTGAAAGGCCGCAGGTTTCAGTCGGACGATGAAGTGAAGGAAGAGGTTTTGGAATGGTTTCATACGCAGTCGAAAGACTTCTTCCATAAAGGAATTAAACGCCTTGTTACACAGTGGGATAAATGCCTTAACGCATTTGGAGAGTATTTTTAAATTCCTTATATACATTTTGGATAAAATAAATAATTTTCGCTTTTATTTGTACGATCCTTATATTTTGCGAAATAAAAATTTATTCTGCAAAACTAAAAAAGAAGCTTCCAAAATAAAAGAAACAGCTTTTGAAATTTTCAAATCATTTAGCGAAAAGTTGTGTCAAAATATTGATAGATAAATATTAACGTTGGACAAAATTTCATGTACATGTGAAATAATCTATATTTATTTGATTTAAAACCACCACATAAAATTTTAAAATAAAAAAGAAAAGTTCATGGAAAGCCTTGCAGTTCATTTCTGGAAAGAAAACCCAATGAATCCGACCGGTTGCGCCTTTTATCCCTAGCTTTATCAAGGATACAAATAAAGAGGCACGCAAGATGCCATTTTATGTACAGACTAGCTGATATGCCCAGCATTGCTCGATCGGTTTCTGTGAAGAAATTTTGCAATATCTTAATTTGAATATGAAAAGAGAGGCTTTGAGTATTGAATTATTTCTTTCCATATTAAAAAGTACTTCATAGATGGATTGAGAGAATTCAGGAGCTCTGTTTACAGCCTAATCAATCTGTAACAGTTTCAATAGAGTTCTGTTCAGTCACAGAGCGTCGAATCATGTCCGGAAAGTGGTTGCTCATTGTGTCAGTACCAATATTAGCAGCAAGAATTGCCCTCTCACACAATCTTTATATATACTAGCAGAGGCACCCGGCGTTGCCCGGGATAATTTCAGTTGTAGGTTAAACAGACAACTTCAAGATGTTAAATAATAAATTAGTTTTAAATAATTCAGTATGCTTGTTGATTTGAAGAGTTAAGTTCATGTATGCTTTCTTTTCGGTTATGTCGTTAACTGTCGCCCTAACGTAGGGACCTTTCACTCTTTATGAATATTCTGCTAATTATCCATTATCTCCAGTTACTCAACTTTTTTAAATATTTTTCAAGAAAATGTTAACGTCTGAAAACTCTCAATTTTAAGAAAAGCCCGAACAACAGGAATTCTATGTATTGTTACAAATTAAATTTTGTTTTATAATTCTCAGATTTGGATGAAAATATTATTCCTAATGATCCTACTTCAGTTGCACACTTTGCCTGATAACCCGGCGTCACCCTCTTGTTGTCCTGCCTCAGATTAAAAGGATATCCATCTTCACCACCAGGGACCCAAGCCTTTCTTGCCCTTGACGTATAAGCTCTTATAACCTCTTGCTCTATTCGAAACTCCCGTTGTTTAGATGTTACCAATACCCGTAGTTATTACATGCATCAAACAATTATTGAGCTATTTTTCGAATCTCCCACACGTAGAATTGAAGTACATAATGAAAACTCCGAATTTGAAACTTTGAAAATTTTAACGAAATTGCGTGATAAAGCACGTGAATTAATTTTAATTGATGAGGCGTATAGGAATCTTAAAGTGGAATATTTATGGCTAGTAATGAGACACAAACACTTTGTAGCAAACAATAAAAAGACTTTATTATTGACAGTAAAAATAAACTAGAACGCAAAACGTATCCTATGGTTATACATGGTAGAAGTTAAAATTATACGCTAACAAAAGGTAATATGAATTCAAGTACTCACAGTGTCTCGCATAAGTAATAGTACAAAATGAATAAATTAAGCAATGGAATGGTAGTACAGCCGTGGTGACTCGCTATGCACAATTAACAGTCTAGACGCATGGTTCTGCAGATAAAATATTTGAATATCGAGAAAGACAGCAGAGATTGTACCTTCCGAACGAAATAGGTTTCGTGGCCAAGCCTAAACATGGAGAGACTGCAAACAAACGAGCGATGGGTCGAAATCAACATTGATACCCATGCAACATGGGGACCGCGTCGACAAACTCGTAATTGCAATTGCTTAGGTGCTATCTCAAGGCTGAAGCAATAAGAAAGAAACACTACCAAGGAGAGAGGCCATCGTGGGCTGCACAAGGAGGAGAGAAATGGAGAAGAGTGGTCGCAAGACCAATGGAGAGAGAAGATGGCGAGAGAATGTACTACGCAATTAAAAAAAATAGAACACTGATTGCGCAACAATCAGACAGTACAACATCTCGCGACCGAGTTAATTAATTGCGAAGGAAATCGCCTCGCGGGACCAAGAACATGCATCACGCGCATTCGAAAAAGAATTATGCGACAACAATGGTTCACACGCTAAAACAATGAATTGCTTAATTCTACATACAAAATTATGAATAAGCATAACATTTCAAGTGATAAAAAAATATTATCATCCGCTTCGAGATTTAATGCATAAATTTGCGATTTCCCGAACATTAATTAACACTGTGTTATATTATTGTTAAAAAGAAAGGCGATTTTTAATTGCTTACTTTGTTGCGTCATTTACTTTGTTGAGTCACTTACTTTTGTTGCGTCACTCGCGTCACTTGCTTCATTTGCCATTGAAAAGTCCGGATTTGCGTGATATGACAGACTGACGAAGCACTTTATACAGGGTGATTTACATCGAATGTAAAATACTTAAAGGGGATATTATAGAGGTTAAGATAAACACAAAACGTCCTATGAACATGGGTCCGAATTTGAACGATAACTGAGATATGAACAGAAATAAAAATGCAAACACCAAGTTCAACAAGTTAATAACTCAGGTTCCGTAAGGCCTAGGTTAATGAAATTTCGAGAAATAACAGGGTACATAAGACTGTGTATACCGTTAAAACTTGATCTAGATAACGCGCTTCGGACACGTATCCATGGGCTGCACGGAAGATCCTCGTTGTAATAAATGTGCTGAGGGGCACCAGTCAAGAGATTGCCCCAAGATCAAAGGACAAGACCCCCCAAAGTGCATCAGATGTGGTGGACAGCACACATCAAGCTACACTAAATGTCCAAAATACCCCCAGGTTCAAAGGATGTCTAGTTCTAAAGTGACCACAGGCAAATCCTATGCTGCCGCTGTGTCTACGCCGGAAGATAAAGGCCTCAACATCAACGACCTACCAGGTATGTATAAACAATTAGGACGTATCTTTAATCTGTTTTCTAATCTAGGCAAAAGTTACCCACAGTTGAGTGGGCTCCTTACGACCAACTAATTTTAGTATGGCTGCACAACGCTATACTGTAATCAACAAAGGTGAACTTCGGTGCGTGATATGGAACGCTAGGGGCATTCCCCGAAAGCGTATCGAGTTTCACAACTTTCTGATAAATCAAGAAATCGACGTGGCTTTCCTCTGTGAAACTCACCTCAAACCAAGCCAAGACTTCAAGCTACCTGGCTATTGTGTGTACCGTAAGGATCGAATGGCTTCAAATGCTGCAAGATGTGCGTCTGGGGGCGCTGCGATCATCATTAAGAGGGGAATTCAACACCAAGAATTAGTATCCAAGTCTTATGCAGGTATGGAATCAGCCTCCATCATTATCAATGACGTCTCCTGTGGTGAAGTGAAGTTCGTAGCGCTCTACAATTCACCTAAGCAATATCTTGACATTTGCGAGCTTGATGAACTCTTCAGTGGTGACACCCCAGTCGTCCTGGCTGGTGACCTAAATGCCAAGCATCCAAGCTGGAACTCCAGAACGCAGAATTACAACGGCATGATTCTCTATAGGTACATACAAGGTAGAGATGATATCATCGCTGCTGGACCTGTGGAGGACACCTACTACTGCGACCACTCCCCTAGTAGTGATGTTTTGGACATCTCGCTCTTGAAGGGTTTCTTCAAGCCGTACAATGTCTTCACGATTGATGACCTTTCTTCTGACCACAAGCCTGTGGCGTTGAACTTTGTCAATGTTGATATAAATTTCCGAGAGGAACTCGTATATCATCAAGACTGGAAGCTCTACAAAGATATTCTTAAGGACTATGGCTACCATCCCGACGTTGCTTACTGTACAGAGGACATCGATCAACTTGTTGATGACATCACCAGATGTATTAACAGTGCCATAGAAGCTAGTAAGTATCCATCAGAGAATAGACCTTCTCATCGAATCCAACTTACTCCTGGAATCCAACGCCTAATTTCTGAAAGAAACAGGACCCGTAGACTATGGCAACGCTATCGTGAACCTTGGCTCAAAACCAAGTACAACAGGTTAGTGCGAAGAGTTCAAGAAGAGATAAAAGAGCTTCGCGACGCTAGGTGGAATGAAAAACTCAAAAGCTTGTCGGCTCGCGACAATTCCATTTGGAGTATGGTTAGAGCTTTACAGAAGAAGAAGTATGTTATGCTTCCTCCACTCCGTACACCACAAGGTAACTATGTGCAAACTGATCAGGACAAGGCCCAGGCCATTGCAGATTCACTGGAAATGCAGTTTGTTACTCCACCAACGATAAGCCTGAGAGCCAAATCATGTCTCAGCGTCTGGAAGAAGGTATTTTCAACTTTGATGAAGTCCCGCAGCATTTTACGAAGTACAACATCGAGGCTGGAGAGATCGCCAACATCATAAGTAAACTGAAAAAGAAGAAGGCTCCAGGAAAAGACAAGGTGAGTAATAACGCCCTTATGAATCTCCCAAAGAACTTTATTGACTTTCTCACCAATATCATTAGCGACTGCTGGAAATTTTCTTACTTCCCTGTGGCTTGGAAGAAATCTATTATGTTGAGTATCCCAAAGCAGGGGCAAAATCCTGCAATTCCCGCGAGCTACCGACCTATTAGCTTGCTACCCTCGATGTCCAAGGTGTTGGAGAGAACGATCCTCGTCAGATTCCAAGATCACTGTCTAGCAAATGACCTTTTACGGGAAGAGCAGTTTGGCTTTCGTGCTGTCCACTCTTGTCCGATGCAGATATGGAGGCTCGTTGAAGACCTGAGCACCACCCTGAACCTATCCAGGTACTGTGGGGTGGTATTTCTCGATGTCAGTAAGGCTTTTGACCAAGTGTGGCATGAGGGCCTTGTCTACAAAATGATCAGAGACGGGTTTCCTGCCGATTTGATTTTGATGGTGAAATCCTTTCTTGACGGCAGATCCTATCAAGCCAAAGTTGGAGAAAATCTTTCCACACCCCGTGTTGTAAAGGCCGGTGTCCCTCAGGGTTCTGTCCTCGGGCCTATGCTATTTAATTACTTTGTACATGATTTCCCAAAACCCGATAATTGTAATCTGTATTTTTATGCGGATGACACTGCCATTATGACATGGGCACACCAGCCGGCTCACGTTATCACTCGGCTGCAGTGCGCCTTGAAGCAGTTCGAAGACTGGTTTAACTGCTGGAAGTTGAACCTTAACGTCGGAAAGTGCAAGGCTTTGTACCTCAATAGGAAGCTCAAGCATCCCCCAGATTCTCTTGTTCTGTTCAATAAGAAACTGGACTGGGTGGACAACTACAAGTACCTGGGAGTTATCATTGACTCAAGACTCTCATGGAACCAGCATATGTCCTATGCTCTGAACAAAGCGAAGAGGGCTAAGTACAGTATCATAGCTCTTATGGGTCGCAACAGCGCCCTCAGCATTGACAACAAGCTACTTCTGTACAAATCGATTATCCGGACCATACTCCTCAATGGCATGCCTGCGTGGGCGACTATCTGTAAAACCAGATGGAGTGAACTACAGTCATTCCAGAATGTTACCCTGAGGACCACTGCCCAGCTGGACAGAAGGACGGTGAAAAACCAATCCATCCACCTCGATTTAAACATGGCCCATATCGGTAAGTTTATACAGGATCTCCTTTTGATTATGATACAGAAGATGAAGACTCACGACAATAAGCTTGTGAAAGGGATACTGGAGAACTCAATGAATATGAACTGGCATACGAAGTATCGTAAACCGAGGCACGTTCTTGATATCAATTTTGAAGATATTAGCAACGTCTCTTTCCCAGACTACTGGAAGATGTGATAATCATTTTTTTTTCCTTGTATTTTTTATTTCGTTTGCTTTTTTTTTGTTTCAGACAATCGTCAATCTTATTTTCTTTTTTGTATAATATGGAAGACCGCTTGGGTTGGTTAGGCTTCTTGACTACCTCAGTGTATTTCATTTGGTGTTTATTCTGGTTGGATGAGCTTTGTGAAAGCGCTGCTTTCGTCCCATCCTAACAAATGTACACTTCACTGTTCGATTGTCGATTGTATGCCTTAGTCACGTTGAAAAATGAGTGGGTAGCACTCGAAATACGTATTCATGGTGAATAAACCTTGTTGTGGAAAAGCGGTAGCGTCTTGTTTTTGCTTCAATCATATTATTTTTTCACAATGTGGAAGACCTCTTGGGTTAGTCAGGCTTCTTGCCTACTTCATTTGATTTCATTTGGAATTTATTCTGGAAGGGTGAGCCTTGTGATAGCACTGCTTCTGTTCCACCTGAACAAATATACACTTCACTGTTCGATTGTCAGATCACTGGGTTTCGTGTGTGTAGCTTTTTTATTTAGTGATATACTCCAAGCTCAGACAATCGTTAGTCAAATTATGCTCCACCAAGAGGAGGTAATTTTCTTCGTTTATACTGTGGATGACCTTTGTGGGTACATCAGGCTTCCTTTGAAATATGTTTATGAAGAGTGATATTATGGAAGTTATGCTTCAAATTCCACTCCAATACCGATACACTACACTGATCGATTGTCGGTTGTTATTCGGAATTTAGTACACAGCATCCTTCTATGAAGACACCCAGCTTTCGGTGCAACACATAAATTTTCTCTAAAATATACCGTTTAATTAACTTATTTTACTCTATGAGGTAAATCAAAAAGCGCGAGAGGAGATTTGTGGGATTAGTAGTTGAAAAAATCCATCAACAAATGCGAATGCTGAAGCGGAATATTCTTTTGTTTTGTGATACTGATAATTTTATATTGTTAAATCAAACAACACTGTTTAAATCAATTAGTATTAAGTAGTGCACTTTTTTTAAACGAAAACCCCCTACTCCGGATAAGTGGCTATTTCTTCCGATCTCGAGGCTATCCACTTATCAAGGTTCGACTGCATAATTATTCAAACAAGAATTTTTAAGGATTCTGATGACGACTGGTGGGATGATGATGAAGACGAAGATCACACACTGAATGCTGAAAATCCATTCAAATTCCATTCAAGAAAATTAAAAACTGTTATATTAATTTTCGATTATGTTAAATGCATGTTATTTTAAAATTACGTTAAATATGATATTTCTAAAATCATGCTAAATTAATGTTATTTTTAAAAGAATGATTCCTATATTATAATATTTCATAACGAATTTACGGTTTTATTTTTTAATTAATTTGTTAAGATAAAAACAAGTTAAGTTCAAAAAATTATTTATAATTGTGTGATTATTTTAATAAGTCTATTTTTATTAATGGTTAGACACCATAAAATCCAAAGATGAACCAAAAACATTTGTATCCAAAGTTGAAATATATTCTTTATAAGCATAGAACGAGTCTCAAGAGCAGCATTGCGGTAATGTTTATCCATTATACAATTTGGCAGTTCAATGAAAAAGCTATAAAAATTAATGTGTAAATAATGAAAAAATTATGATGGAAGTGGATAAAAAAAAAAATTAAATATATAAATTAATATAACTAATATAAGAATACATTAATTATATGATAAATAAATACAAAAAATAAAATAAATAAAGCGAGTAATTGCTTCATTAAATAAACTAGACTAAATAAATAAATAAAATAATATAAATATATAAATACATAAATTATTAAAATAAAATCTTGTGAAATAACAATTAAATTTAATCATTGCTCTGAAGACAAATGCGTCAGCGAAAATCCAACAATATGAAAAAATTCATCGTTTCAACAATGGTCTTGAGCAATAGCCGTACTCCCCTTATTCTGTTAATCGAACATTCCACTCAGGGATCTAAATCTTGCGGTACAACTATACTCCAAAACTTCTGAACCGGGCAACCCCCGAGGCTGAAATTTTGCACAGCGGACCTCGAAGATCCGGGGAGTGTCTTAGACTAGATCACGTTCACGTCGCAGATTGCAACAATGTCGAAAAAATAGGAGTTATCTCACCAACAATATGCACAGACCAACAAATCAAGGCAAAGTTTGTGCCAACAATTGGCAAGTTGTCTTTTTATCAATAATCGGCTATTTGTGTTTCTATGTTGCGCCAACAAGGGCTGATATAAATGCTTGCTTTAAAGAGGCTTTAAGCATGGCCTCCTAGAAACTAACAGGCCTGAACATTACGTCAATAGTGTATTGTTAAAGCACTAAGATTGTGACGTTGAACTAACTTCTGTAATAGCACTACCAGTTCGACGTAACAATTTTTTATCTTTTCCATGTTCAGGCCTGGTAGTTTCTAGAAGGCCGTGCTTTAAGTTTTAAGAGGATTAATAATAATAAGGACTTAAGCTAGGCGGATGCCCCAAGAGGTAAAAATTTTGGGGCCTTTAAACTGAAGTCGGGAGCCTCAATTTTGGAGCCCTCAACATTTACTTCTATTCGATTTAAATAATTAAAGCTTCCTTCCATAAAATCAATTAACTTACTTTCAAATACTTAATTAATTACCCGTTAAACATAAATATTGTCTGTTTTTTATAACATTCGGGGCCCTTTGATATCACGGGCTCAAGAGGCCGCTTAGTCCGCTTACCCTTAAACCCGCCACTGTCTACATCTGTAACATCGTTTGTCTGTTTTATTATTATTATTATTATTATTATTATTATTATTATTATTATTATTATTATTATTATT